>JAPYZR010009319.1:0-11424 GCA_030522945.1 Trichopria nigra | reverse complement strand
GAGCCCAAACTTTGAAAAAAAGTTTCAATCTTTTTTTATTTATATTTTTATTGTTGAAAAACTCTGTCGGTAACTGTTCTACTTTAGAACCACCTTAAGATTTTTCAAAATTTGGGCTTTGGAAGGGTGATTCTACATACCATATGCAATCCTCAAAAAAATATCGATGAAATTGGTTCGAAATTAAACGAGAATTATTCGAAATAAAATACTTTCTCTTACCAGCACCAAAAATAATTTATTTCGGATAATTCTCGTTTAATTTTGAACCAATTTCAGTGATCTTTTTTTGAGGATTGTATATGTTATGTAGAATCACCCTTCCAAAGCCCGAATTTTGAAAAAATGTTTCAAACCTTTTTTATTTATACTTTTCCTGTTTGTGGGTTAGGTCGATAACTGTTCTACTTTAGAACCCTCTTAAACGTTTTTTTCAAAATTCGGGGTTCTAGATTCTACACATATAATCTCTAAAAAGCTATGGTTGACATTGGTTGAAAATTAAACCAGGATTATTCGAAATAAATTATTTTTGTTGACGGTAAAAGAAAATAATTTTTTTCGCATATTCCTCCTTTAATTTGGAATCAACGTCACCGATATTTTGTTGGGGATTGTATATGATGTGTAGAATCACCCTTCCAAAGCCCGAATTTTGAAAAAAAAGTTTCAATCCTTTTTTATTTATACTTTTCCTATTTTTAGGTTAGGTAGATAATAGTTTTACTTTAGACCTCCCTATAGACGGTTGTAAAGTAGAACAGTTACCGACATAATCTCGTAAGAAGAAAAGTGTAAATTAAAATTGATTGAAATATCTTTTCAATATTATTTGGGCTTTGGTAGGGTGACTCTAGATGACACATATAATCCTCTAAAAAAAAAAAAAAAATAAATAAATATTGCGGAAATAGGTTCAAAATTAAACGAGGATCCCAATCCTTTAAAAGTGATATTCCACTTTATCTAGAGTAAACATTCTCTGATTTACTCTAAAAAATATAAAATTTGACTATAGAAAGAGTGAAAATTTCCCCTACACAAGAAGAGAACGCCAATGATCAAAAATGTGTTTGAACATCAAAATAGTTGAAAGAAAGTTACGATATTAGGAATATCGATTAAAGGAATCACGTAATTCAATGAGTTACGTATAAAAATAAGAGAACAGATTTTATGTGACATATTACACAATAAAGTCATGTTCCTGAAATCATTCGAAAGAAGGGTCACAATTAGAACGACATATGTACAAGTCGAATATTATACAAATATAATTGTTAAGGCATTCTTATGTACAAAAAATACATTTTAAATTCAGACTCAACTTCTTCAATTATAAGCAATATTTATATGTGACCTATACATAATTATGCAGGACGCATATATATATATATATATATATATATAAAACGTCCCCAAGTGTGCTTGTATACATCTCCAACAAAATTTTACTCATTCAGTTGACTAAATAGGAACTTTACTTTTTTTTTTCTCTCCTGTTTTGCACACTTCTCGTGAAAGTTGGCACGTTCTACATTAAAACGTAAACTTTTTTCAACATTTTTTTTTTATCCGTACTCGTTCAAGTACAAATTATGCATCTACTATATAGGGGAAAGACCGCCGATGTAACAACTGTTTAATTAGTTTACACATCGGAGAATTGCAATTTAGTTTGCGCGAACATTTGGCGGCGAGTCGCATGTCCGTGTGTAGAAGTACCTTACTAACGTACACCTGAACGGCCGTTGTTAAAGCCCCGGTATTTAACAGATTAAATCCACAGCAGCACTGCCCGAGCGGATCAGTTCCAATTCAGAATCCTTTCGTTTAAATCCTTCCTGGTCAGCCGAGTCTCGAATGGGACTCGGTATTCCGGCCACATATCCCATATATTCTTATTCCGATCTCCCGGACAATCCAAATACACGCTTTTATGGAAAAGGGACACGTCGATCTACGATCCGAAAAAAGTAAGCGTTCCTTGTACATACACTACTTCTATCGCATTTTATATATACGGAACTCTAATCTGGTCTTCCTATATACGCTTGCAGATATTGAACAATTAGAAGGAGTTCAGCGCAGTTGAAACAGGCTATAGATCCAATTTTTATCATCCAGTGCAAATTCGGTGTATATTTTACTGCACAACGAAAAAATTGATTTTTAGGGAAATCAACTTTATATTCTGGCGATGAACAGTTGTATATCCAGTGGCATCATCTACTTGTTGAGATTAATTCAATTCTTTGAACCAAGGTAACAAAAGGAGTCGTCAAATTTACTCTAATAAACGGCAAGGAAGGGAGTCATTTCAATTTTAATATCTAGCACCAACTTCTTTTCGGCGTGAAATTACGAAGTCACGAGCTTGAGTGTCGTACATAAAACCAGATTCATTACCGAAATCACGAGTCTTGGCCGTCGTTTATGTAAAGGGATACGTGAGACGAGCAGAAGTGAATGGGTATGAGGATGCGTTAGTATAAGCAGTAAACATGTTACAAAGCGAGATAATAAAAAGAGAAGCATAAATGCTGAGCAGCGGGAGGATGACAAGGGTAGAAATGCTACTTGCTGAGAACAATGAAACAATGCCAAAAGTAACGTAATTTTGAAATTTAGTGGGTAATTAGTTCTCAAAATTGTATGTAATATTGCATCTATAAAAAAACATTGATTACATCAACAGTTAGAGTATATTCTGGCGGGGTCAGAAAATTTCATTAAAAGATGCCAGCAATCTCAGGAACTGAAATCTATTCCATCCGTTGTTTCATGCGACGTATTTTTGTCCTTACAAGTATAAAACGCCGATTTTCTGTTTCTTTGGGGGAATTTAACGAAGTTAGAATATCCCGGAGGGGTCAGAGGGACCTTGAAATAATACCCCAAAAAACCATTGCATCGATTTTTTGCGTTGATATTTTTCTTGGGGTCTGGGGCTGATACCATTACAGACCACCTACTTGGTCGAAGATTCGATTTCTATGTGAGTTACGCTTTTTAAAAATAGTCGATTTGCACTGAATGTTGCCCGTCTACTAAAGGTTAAAACTAGTTCCATGTCAATAGTAGAAAACAAGGACAATACGTAAAACAATACAAAGTATGTAAATATTATGTGTCAAGTATTCAAATTGATCGAAATCTCGTTTTACATTGGTTAAAAATGAATTGAATCATTGCAGAGTCCAAACATCACTTTAATCAGAACTGGGTTAGGGAAATTATTAGCAGCACGCCTTGTCCGGCGTTTATAGGAAACCTGTAGGTAATCGAATATTCAAATCTAGCTTAACTAAATTATCATCGGCTTCGGAGTTCTTTAGTGCTTATCATATGCGTCGATGGTTTTCCACCTCTGGTAATGAATTGATGGCTTTGAGCTTCCTATCAATGAATCACGAATTTACGACCGCTCTCGTAATCGATTTCAAATTAAACAAATGTACAGAGATGACTATGTTTATATAATAGACCCGTCATAAATTGAGCAATCGTCATTGATTGAAATATTCTAAAATCAGATATCACAAAGACCTCGCACTGATCCCTAAAATGTCTCGTAATTTCATAATTTGCAATCTGAAGAGCGCGTGCGCGCACTGTGAATGATTTCGGGTCGGCTTTTCGTTGCACTTAGAAATCGCGATCTAATATTTGACCAATAGAGTACAGGATCACTGACCTAATTTCCTGGTCAAAACATCGAAATCCGGTTTATGATGCGCGCTTTAGCGAATTTCCAATTTATGTTCAATGTTGAGGACGTTATTGAGGTATGTACGGATATAACGTCACATAACTGCGGGCAAATTTTAATCTTCGATTGTCGCAAATTGCGCGCGATAGGATAATATCGTAATTCTGATGATTATTTGACCGGATTGATATTGTAGATCCGATGATATAAATGTCATTTTCGTATGATATTTTCAACCGTTTATTAGATTCGCTGCATTTATCTTGTTCATTAACAACATTAATTCAGTTTATTCGTTAAATGCTATTATGTTAAAAGTTTAATATGACGTTATGATGATAATTCCGATAATGGTATTCTTTGGTAATAACATATATAATTAAAATTAGTACTTTCCTTTCTTTAGATCTGTCGTTCATGGATGGTAAGAAAATAAATATTTTGGTCTAACTCATTGGTCTAAGAGTCAGACACCCACTGGATTGGCTTCTGAAATGGACACTTCCCACTTCTCCACTTCTTACATTCCAATTAGCAAACACCTTAATGAATGCTTTAATCTTTTGTTACACTATGTACATTTAAAATTCAAAATGGCGGATCCAAAATGGCTTCGACACGAAGCTTGCGAAATACAGTTTCAGAAAAATAGATGAAAATTTGCTTTGAATTTCTTCAATTTCGACTTTAGATACTCGACAGCTCCAGGATACTGAGTTATAAAAGTCCATCGAAATCTTTTAAATTTCGGGACATATCAGATGCGCCATTTTTAATTTTTTTAATCGAACTCCAGATTCGGCATCACCGACCTAAAATAACAAACGTTTTATTTATATTGAAAAACACGTTGAAGGTGCCGAAGAATGGAAAGTACATCAATGACAATTTTGAAATTTTAAGGCCGCCAGAAAATTTATTAACATCTATATGTTATTATATATATATATATATATATATATAATATATATATATATAAAAAAAAATATATATAATAAAACAGACAGTTACAATAATATTTCCATATGTATATATATTATTCCAATTTGGTTCGTGCAATTCACAATGTGTAACAGTGGCACGTCGCGCTCGTGCCAACTACTAAGTACATATATGTGCACATGCACGAGTTTTCCGAAGCAATTCGAACCAATTTTGTCGAAATTTATTCTGGATTCGGTCATTCGGAGAAGTGAATTAATCGCTGGCAAGTGCGATAAGGTGTCCAGGGTTTGATCAACTTGCTAGGCAATTTCCTGCAGCTGTCCACCAGTACGAACGAGATTCGAGGGATGGAACATAACACGTTGTTGAACGAGATCGCATCGCTTTCGAATCCGCTCTCCCGAATAATCTCGCGTGTCCTACGAGTCAATCATGAAATTCGATATGAGGACTATGCATATGCGCCGATATATGACTCCGACTGCAATCAGTTATAAAATACAAAAAAAAAAAAAAAATAAATAAACAAAATAACGTACATCAAGAACAATTTTGTTGTCGATTTCATTTCAATTATATTCTGTTTACAAATACGATACTTTTGAGAGACTTGTCAAAAATAAAACGTGTTTTTTTTCTACATGTCATTATTGATGGATGTATATGCCATTAACGAATAAACAAAAACTCAGGGTTACTGTCCATATCTGGACTTTCTTTTTTAAAGAAAATATTTAATCATAGTCACGAAATATTATCTTTATAATATGCAACGCGGGAAGTTCGATTTCTCGCACTTTGATCACCAAGGTAACTGCTTGCACCAAGGGGGTTCTTATTTATCCCAGCTTACTTTACCGCACTAGGGATGTAATATATTTTATTTCATCAGATTTCATTGGAACGTACTTTCTGTCAACGTCGTTATTACTAAATAAATAATTACGATTAATTTCTTTTGTTTTAGAATGAGGTTGTAATTTTCGAAACTAAAAGTTATGTCTGGATGAAATCTTGACGAAGCTGCTGAATATTGTACCCAACAAACTACAAAATCTCGAATTAAACTAGAAATTAGCGTTTCTACGTCAGAAACTATCCCAGAAAACTTTTTTCATAACGTCAGCCTACTGCAGTGCGCGGAACTGCGGGCTACAAATAGAAATCCGAGATAGAATGACGGGGCTGTGAATGCGGGAAAATTAATAGTTACAACCATCTGTTCTCGGCGTATTTCATATCAAAAATTAGATTTTTAACGACAGATGTATTTTAAAGCGTTTGTGTTTGTACCAAAAAATATGTTAATTATACAAATGTTCATATTGAACAATGCGATGAACAATGAAAGATGAACAATATTTCTGATGATAATGATCATGATTATTGTTCTGATAATGCGGTAATGGTAGTTTTGATATTACGATGTCAACATAAAAAGTAATCGTATTGGAAGATGATTGTCCCACTCTTTAATAGAAATTATATTATAGCAATTATTCCAATAATAATCTTTAATATAATATTCATATAGAAGTCATTAGATATAATTTATCGTTTCCGAGTTTTCGCCACAAATTCACCACGGGCTGCATTAGAAGGAACTCCAACTCGGAGAAACAATTAATGGAGGAGTTGTACGTCAGGCAGAATCGAACCGCGCTGGTCGCAAAGCCGTGAAACTGTTCATAACAATCCTAAATCTAGGGAAATAAACGTATGTAATAATTTGCAAGTATCTCTCTATCTGCGAGGAAGTTGCTAATACCGAATAAACTTGGGAAACGTGTCATGGTCAGTTACATTCGGATGTAAACTAACTAATATGTTTGCATTTCCAAATAAAATTAATCTTAATTGAAAAAATAAGACCAGTTTATGGTCATTTTTTTGGACATCGTTACTTTTAACACAGAGCCTAGAAAAATGGGACAGAAATTGGTGTCATTTTCTACTAGGGTCGGAGGATGTAAAATTTTTTTACTTTACTTTCCATATTTCTTGGTTGTTTATATGCATTGACCACAAGTTTAGTTCAATTTATGGTTGCATGTAAACAATAGACATTTCTATGGTCGAGTATGCCACGATTATGCATTAATGATGTTTATTGTCAATTGGAAATAGCTGTGCCAACCATGTGTTCTGTCAATAATGCCATTTTTTAGTGTATACAGACTCAATTTCACTATAAGGATAATATTGAGTAACACGAGTTTGAATTTTTACTTTGGAAGTACAATGAGTACATACGTTCAAGGACAATGTTGTCCCATATAATAAATCTACGTAACAAATTTAGACAATAACTATATAGTATACAAAAATTTGTAATAAAAACGAAGAAACGTAAAAATGAAGAAGCCAATGAATAATATAAGTAATGACAAAGGTCTCCTTAAATAGATTGTTATCATTTGAAAACTAATTATTTCTGGGCTCCTGATTGCAAAAACATCTCTGGCTGAATAACGAGTTTCGCCATAGTTAAGTAAAATGAATCCCAGAGGACAACGAAGCCGCCGGATTGCCGATGTGATTGAAAAACAATGCGTTGTAATGGAAACGTTGGAAACAATGCAGGTAGTATATAGTGGTTGCAGGTCGGCAATGCCTATCAACCGATAGACCGACACTGATGCACAGACGCCGCGTATACATTTCTGCCAACGATATGGTCGCTAGATTTATACCGCTTCATCTACAGCCGACAATCGCATATAGTAAACTACAAAAAAAAAAAAAACAAAAAAAAAAAAAAAAAAAAAAAAAAAAAAACAGTGCGGTATCTCGATCGACAATGTCGACACTGCGCTTCCATTTAAGCAATAACTCGATAGATATGTACAGAATTCGTCAATGACAGAGCCACGCGTTTCCGGATAAGAATTTGGAAAATGTTTGGAACTCGCGTTCTGTTATCAATTACGCGACAAAGTGCTAATCTAACGGTTTTTTATTTTTAATTATTTACTTTTCAATACATTTTTTCATCACAGAAGAATGAAAGAAGACTGATTTTTTTTCTTTTTTTATACTTTATATTAATTTCATATTTACATCTTAAATCCTTTTTTTTATTATATTTTTAAATAAAGACTATATTATGTAATTTTTTCGTCGGTAAAGAAAATTTACGCCTATGCAAAAAAAAAAAAAAGAAAAGAAACTTATTCGAAATATTTCTCGCGCATGACAAAATAACCGTAAATAAACAGTATTTTGAATTCCACCAAGCCAAAAATAAATTTGCGGTAAAACAGCGCGCACGTGACTGAATCTTGCCTGTACGATCTACGGGAGCACCATCATGAACATTTAAAAAGTCCCCTATATGTATACTGCACAATTTTCTCCGAGAGTCAGTCTCTATTCTCTGTTTGCGTGTGCTCTTCATGCTTTATACATAAGTCGTGGGCACGCAGTATAAATATGATGTTTGATGTAGATTGCGATGTTCAATTTGACCCTTTCCCTAGGGATCTTGCGTACAGGTGGCGTAATACAGTCGTGGAATTTGGAGTTATGGGAATCCCTAAACTGACATTCTTTTCTAATGATTTTTTTTTATGCAATTCGTTTGACATTGAATTTTCGAAATTTACCGCAATAACTTTTTTTAAGCCTCTTTTTGAACATGTCCTACCGAAAGAACTGATTAGATGCTTCACGTCGCAAATTGCCGTTTTTCCGTCCGATTTCGCCTTTTTAACTCGTTTCATTCACTTTTTTGCGATTATCTCATGAACAAAACGTTATATTAACATGATTTTTTTTAATTGCAGTATAATGCACTCGAAGCTATATATTTTCAGTCGCAGATTTTCAGAATGAAAATACCAATCAATCTAAAATTTGTTTGTTCAGTCGTCAAGTATTATGTGCCCGAAGTAATGATTGTCATTAGAGTAGTTAAGCAAACAAAAATTACTCTCACGAACGAAAAGGCGAATTAGTACACGAGTTACGTCAAGTTTACATTGAATTTGATCGGAACTGGTTATTGGAGAGTTTTCGGGGTTGAATGAAGTATCAATAAAAATCGGCGCCAAATTTCGAAATGGGTTTGGGTCTGATGGTTTGAATATTATTGTTTAAGTGACAATAGCGCTTTATGAAAAAATTATTAATTTTGTTAAAATTACAGTCGATTCGTTATGAAATTACGCTGTACTACAAAAGAAAAAGTATGATATGAAAAAATGACACATAAAAGTCTTTGGTAGAATTTATAAACATTTTTATTGAGTTGTTGAATAATTCTCTAACAGCAATTCTTATTAAAACGATTTTTTTTTATTTCCATTTTTTCGTCAATATATAAAGTCCCTAACATAATTTTGAAATAAAGCAATGTAGCAGAATTTGTAAATTGACATAACAAATATATTTGAACGCAATTAAAGTTCATGCTTCCCAAATATACACTTTAACAATTTCAAGAAATGTTTTGAAAAATGCAGAATATTTTCTCAAATGAACTTATCTTGTTTTATACTCACTAACTCACTATATACTGTATCAATCATACATTTTGCATATAAGGTTAAGTAGATGACTACCTTTTTTAGATACTTTTATATTTTGAATAATTATTTATAGATGGATGTTTTTTTTTGTTACAGGTAAGTGCAGACAGTCAATACCAAGTGGGTCTGAATGTCTTACTAATTTTTGGTTAAGTATGTTGTATATATTTTATTATAAAATAATAATAATAATAATAATAATAATAATAATAATTGAATAAATGAATAATTAATACATCATTTAATAATTAAATATTTATAGATTTACTATTGTGAATAAAATATGATTTTCGTGATCTCTGATTGATCTCGTGATTCTATAGTTTTAGGGAGTCACTGATTATGAATCTGGCATAAAAATTTCAAAATTCAAAATGGCAAATCTAATATGCCGGAAGAATTATTTAAATAATCATATTTAGGCATCTTACAATTTTTTATTAATTTTTTTCGAATTTTATTAATATAAATTTATTAATATAATATAAAAATATTAAAGAAAATGAAAAAGGAAAAAAAATAGTAAAAATTAAATACAATTATTTTATTAAATATAAAACCACGTAAATAATTATATAAAATTATTGATGGGCCCAGAGGTTCACCAAAAAATTTGTTTACTGACAGGATTTTCAAATTTTTATACCTTTGTGTTTATTCGAATACTATAATGTAATTGCATAATGTTTCAATTTCGCGACTGCTCTTTATAATATTTCAATTACACAGAAGTATTTCTCGTAGATATATACGCGGTCTAGTGATAAAAAGTATTAAAAGATGATAAAGTCATGATGAAGGATATGACTTTGAAGGATTTAAGTCCTGCACAAGTTTTTTAAAAAAGAGACTCAATGTTGTAAAAGTACTGTAGTGTACAATTTTAGAATAATCCATCAGAAAAGATAAGATTATGGTAATACGATTAGTATATACAGTTGATATTCTGAAGCAGTATACCAATTGTTTGTCAAGTGAATGTGGGGGAGGAATATTAGGCACTTTTTGCGTTGAAAAGGATTAGAATGCAAATACATTAATACTATAAATACATTAATGCCCAGTTTCGTGATTTTTTTTTTTTAGAATTGAAAATTCTTTAGCGCACTAAATGCCGACGAGATTTATAGAACATAATTCACTTTCTTATGCACGTAAAGAAGGGGTAATCAGCCACAGATTGACGAGAACTGCGAAAGCTCGTTCAAGTTTTTACATTCAATTTAGTCACTTTTTACACATATGATGAATTCTTTTTCATTAATATAATATCACTCGTATTTTAGAAAATAATAAATGAAATTAATTCATAATATGATTAAACAGACAAATTAAAAATCACGGATCGTTACAAATGAGAAAATCAATCACCGCCTCATGACAATGTTAAAAAATATTCATGTATATTTAAAGTACATGAAAATCAAGATCACTAGTACCCACTTGATATTTTCACATCAAACATTCATATCATTATAGTAGTTCACAGTCACATGGTTAAAGCACTTAAAAAATATTCGGTGACTTATCTCTCATACATTTCCGCCCCCGATACCCTTCGTTATTTTCTAACCGGACAGTGCCATGACATAATTATACCAATTCAGTATTTTTCAAGTTGAAATCAGAACTTACTCAAATCACATATTGGAAGTCGAGTCGCTCCAGCGGTTACCCATTCGCGAATGAACACTCGACTGGGTATCGTATAACTTCACTATGCATATATACATACAACACATATAGTTGATGAAATACAACTACCGCATCGGGTCAAGTCGTTCAGTCCTAAAAACAATTTCAGTCGCACAACATCGAAACCGCAATGCATGGCTTCCCAATTCCAAATACAACCGAACTTGTGGAACCTAAAATCAAGAGGCGATTATAACTATAGCACCGTCTCGTACGAAATGAGACTTTTATGATTACTTTTAGCCATTTTTAAAAAAAAATTGAAGCCATTGTTACATTTTACAATTTTTTCTGTGCAAAATGGCGCAAGCTTTTACGTCATTCTGACAAAGTGAAATTTTATTGCTCATATCTTCGAGAATAAACTTGATCCAAATACAGACAGATCCTTATATCAAGAGAAGCGGTCGCTTCTCGCGCCAAGTTCTTATTAATGCCCGATGTATATACATATATATATAAGCGCGTGCGGACCGCTACTCTTTTACGGCTCACATCGCCAAAAGTTACCGACACTGAACCTGTAATTCGTTTCAGCTTTTC
>JAPYZR010009317.1:0-13559 GCA_030522945.1 Trichopria nigra | reverse complement strand
CACTATTAATGCCTTGTTCTTAATTGTTATTATGAAAATTCAGTTAATTATGGTGTTTTATTATGAATTTTACGTTTTTACGTATTCTTTGAGTCACTTTTGACATTTTGGGCGAAAAAAAAAAATTCGTTTTTTGTTCGAACAAAACTTCAGGGTGCTCATACATGCATATATATGTATATATATATATATATATATATATATTATATACCCGGCATACCGATAGTTCCAGGACAGAAAATGGCAAGCGCCCAATAATTCCAGGACAAGTGCATACTTCCAGGACCGTCCTGGAAATTTTTTTGGCAAATTACCGATAGTTCCAGGACTTTCAGGTTACACGTTATTAAAAAAAAAAAAAAAAAATTAACCGTGTTAATTAAAGACGGTAATCATACTATAAACATTTTTATCTCAGCCCTTTGAGATCAAACTCAATAATTACAATAATCCACGATAAGGTTTTCAATTATCGATTATGAGCAGAATAAATACCAGAACAGGGGTATTATCGTAAGTCTAACTGGATGAGTCGTATTATTAAACATGATCTGAGAGCACCGCTACATAAACCACCGCAAGAAGCAGCATCGGCAACTCTAAAGCCGGACTAAATGCGGTCACTGCTTTGAATTCTACCTAACATATAATGAATTCTATATAGAAAGCGAGCACAGTAATCTACCGCCTGATATCGTGCATTTGTAACGGAGGCGTTGGTTTGCTTATTGTGCCATCTCCAAATAAGATTGGTTCTAGCGGTTGATTTCGAAGAGTCAACAACTTGTATGCGTATGCGAAAGTTAAATTTTAAAATATTTTCTTTTTATATATTAATAACAAGACAAAAAAAAAAAAAAAAAAAAAAAAAAAAAAAAAAAAAAAAAAAAAAAAAATAGAATAATAATTGAAATGTCAAATGGAATTCTGTTTTTTTTTTTTAATGAAATGTCACTTTCAATCACGTTACAAATTCAAATTCAAACCTTAGTGAAATGAAACAAATTTAGTACATGCATGGTCAAGAAGATGGCGTTGCGTAAAATGACGCGCGCATTAGCGAAGTAGAAGGGCAAACGTGGAGGAAGTAACCGAATATTCCTGTGGTGGGGTGTAGAGATATTATAGATTTCGACAGGGAGCCGTCATATTGTAAAAATTAACAGTATAGATTTGTACAGGACCTTCTCTTTATATACATATATTTATGTTTACTAATTATTTCGATGAAATTTTCAAGTATAAAGTGGCTATTTCGGTGATAGGAAAGTTACACGATACGGAATATAAAGCAGCGTTTCAGACAGTATTTTGCTATTTGTCGCAGTAAAATTTACTACAAGGAACGGTAATTTGCAACATATAAACCCAGAAGCACTGGTAAAAAAGAGGACGCATTGTGGTCATATAGTGCTCTTTAAGTCCTCTTATGCGCCGATTTCGGAGCTCTTTTTTAAAAGCAGTCTTTAAGAGCTCTCATCAGAACATTTTAACTGATGGTACATTTTTAATTTTAAAATAACTAATGGAACATTTTCTCATAAGATTATCTGTAATCGTGAAAGCCATACCGATACATTATATGATTTATAGTCACAAATTATCATACGATACCTGGTATCCAACAATCATTTAACAATATTGCGATATTACAAACTTCGATCGTACGCGTAATTTAATTAAAGCGAACGTGTAGTCGGCCTTTGCGGTCCGTTTAAATGAAGGGACTTCCTCGAACATTTCGTGTAACATTCATTTAGGTGTTGACCCCTTACGCAATTATATTTTCATAGTCCGCAAGGGCCAACTAAAAATAATTCGGTGCAATTAATGACCCTGGATGAAATGGAAATTGCCATGTCACTCCCATGCTAGCAGCTAGACAGCGCCATGCTAGAATCACATGAACAAAAAACGATGTGCGCGTGCGTGCTGGGCAAAACGTGTCGATTCTAGCATGGTGCTGTGTAGCTGCTATCATGGGAGTGGCATGGCAATTTCCATTTCTACCGGGGGAGCGAATAGATCAATTTTTTATATCAGGCTTTTTTAGAATCACTCCATGCAATGCAGTTAATTAATGTAGGATAATAATATAATTATTTATTGTAACTGCTCCTCGAAATAAAGAAAAATGTACTATTTAATATAATATATGTGTATAAAATATAAACATACCCACCCAAAAATGAAAAATATGTAATATTGAGCCTGTTAAACTATAGTTGATACGCAAGCATGCTTTTACGCTTGACACAATTTCTATATTGTTTATACGATAACAGCATGGTTGTTCCAACTATATAGAATTATTGATTCGACTAACATTTTTTGCGTGTACTTATTTATTATTTATTTCTAGTGCAGATAGGGAAAAACGGTTCAGTCAAAAGTTGTCCAGGATAAGGACAATTAGTTTTGACCTTGAACTTTACTCTCAAGGTCATTTGAAGGTCAAAGCGTGTTTTTTCTTTTTTTTTTAACCGAGAAGCTCCTCAGGACAAAAACGGGCATTTGAACGTCCTCAGGAGCTCCTCAGGACATCCCGGGATGGATTGTGTTGTGTGGGTTTTGATCTCGTATTTGAAAAGAGCGAAAAATTTTACGTTCAAAACGATACTTTCAGCAATATAATAAAAATTAAATCGTATACGCGGAAGAGCACGCGGGGGATCCAAATCACTCTTATATATATATATATATATATATAAGAGAGCTAGGATTATTTTAAAGAAGAAAAATCGGGCTTCTTTTTTATCTTGGTTTCGAAAAAATACCAATTGTCGCATTTTGAGAAAAATCCAAAAAAAGTTTTAAAAATAAGAAAATTCATCAAAATTTATTATTTACCAAAAAACAGTAATTTTTATTGAAAACTTCAATAAGTTACTCATCGTCAAGTCAGATCGAAAACTTCAATAAGTTACTCATCGTCAAGTCAGATCAAATAATTGTAATAGAAGTTATAATTATTTTAAACTTATAGTACATGAAAAAAATCTGGAAAAATCAAGCGCCTGTATCTCGGCAACCCTTCACCTTAGGCTTATGACCTTCACAGAATTTCAAGAGGTCTATTAGTACTACGATTTTGTAAAGTTTTGAAAAAATCGGAAATATCGACATTTTGGTCGGGTACATTACTTTGCAAATTTTGCCCCATATATATGACAATCCATTTTCACTTAAACGTCATTTTACAGTATGATAATATGAAGAGCTTCCTTCACATTAGGTTAATTCTTACTTATATGTGATAATATTTTAAATTTTAACAAAACATATTTTTAACAGTCCGCAAATGAAGAATAAATAATAATTTATGCCATCCGCTCATGTGACTTTCTGATCGCGCAATGAAATAAAATGTTTCGTAATATCCAGGGCGCAACAAGACATTTTACGCCTGCAATATAAGAACGTTTTTATTTTTATTTTTCTTCGCAGTATATAGGCACAGAAGCAATACTCGATTTAAATGATCGAATTTTTGAATTTATACATGCGTTTGAAACCGTTCTGTAACTTTTTCATTGAGTTTCCGCACGTGTGCGCAAAATCGCATTTTGCGTCTTCTGTAAAACAAAAACCTTCTTTTTCATACGCGTGAATAAGTAATAATATTACATTTTCTTAATATATTCGAATTTCTTCTATTTTCTATATTATTAACATTTACGACATCACTATTATAGAATATTACAAGTGGTTCTTCGCGTTCGATGTATAATATACGCGCCTTCCGCCGAGTCAATGACAAAAGATTCATATTTCGCTGGAAGTACCGTAAACGACATTTTACAAAATTGTAAAGCGTCGGCATCTGTAATGCTGCATTTTATGGAATTTTGCATCCGCTGATGGAGAGGGCGATATCAAGCGCGGCATTTCGAAATATGTGGAAATTCGTGTTATTCCCGCTCGTACCGCGTGTTCATTCGTGCAACATTCCAATACACTCGGTCCCCCTTTATCGACAAGATCGATACGGTTTCATCCAACGAGTCTCTGGGCCGCCGTCAGTGTATATATATGTATACCAAACGAATGAATTCGACGGCTGCCAACGACACGGGAAATTTCAGCTATACGCGACGTGGAGAGCAGAAAAGATCCCTCTCGCGCGAAAGTTCGGGAGCTTTTGAATATACACTTGCCTTACATTCACCCAACTCGCTGCCATTTTCTACCCTTGGAAACTAATGTCAAGATTTTAACCCGACTCGACGGTAATCCGAATTACTTTAAGCTCGACGACAAAACATTTCACGTCACTCTCGCATTGTATAGGAGTTTTTTACTGTCGTTTCTGACTCACTTTTGCAGGGTGTCCTACATATTGACAAAAACAATAGTTTACGATCCTTATCTTGGTACAACATTGCAGGCGGCACGCGTCGGACCGCCGCTGATGTTGAATTGTTTAGAATATATGACCATGACGTATCGTGGGTGAAATATTAATCTTCGTCAAGTTGAAGGAGAATAGTGGTAGAAATTCTCTTTATCGGCTTCAATCTGCCATTAATGTGATCCTGTCTTATTCAATCTTTCAGTAAATACTCGATTGGATCTTCTATCGTAGAGATAGAAATGGGCAAGAAAAGTGTATTGCTGCCTATCCTATACCCTATCACTATCAATCTCCCCAAAACGCATCGTGTCTCTTTCAATGTTCCGATAGCTATAAAATACGACCTCTTTCTATCTCCTTTTATCTCTCTCTCTCTCTCTCTGTCTCTCTCTCTCCTGGCTCTCTTCCTGAGGCTACAAGGTATATATATCAGGGGTGAAAATCGTCTGTCTTTTTCTATTCCTCTTTATCATCCTGCAAAAGTGAAGATATCAAACACTTAATAATTAACAATTTCTTCTTCTCTGACCTTTTTTAAGTGAAAATATTCTATATGTAATTCTTCTTTTTTTAAGTCAGATTGACGAGGTATTTAAAGAAATACAACTTAAGTTGACGTTTCGTCTATGTATTTTAGCCCTCTTCAGAAAGTTTTTTTTATTCTAAAAATTTTTATACAGAAAATTACACATTTATTGTTCTTCTTTTTCTATTGAACTTTTCAATTTTTGAGTGAAAATTCATAAAAAATTTTTTTTGTTGAAAAAAGTTTATGTTAAAACGTCTTTATTTTTATTTTTGCTTACCTGTATTAGTATGATACTGTATTATATCCATTTGAAAAGAACCTTATTTGAAACAATATCAAACACTTGTTGAAAAAATCGTAAATGTATATTTTTTTATATTTTATTTGAATCTCTTTTAATTAAGATGACAGAGATGATGATCGAAGGGAAAGTAAGCAGATCTTAGCGACGAAAGAGATAGAAAATATTCACCTTTTCAAATTCCTTTATTTTCAATAAGTTTCAATCTTATTACATCCAGCAGTTGTTGATGTGAAAAGGAAGAAAGATGTAGAAAGTGGATGATAGAAAGGGATAGAAATAAAAGGTGATCTCACCTTCGGGATGCATTATAAGTAAGAAATATAGAATTCTTCAATCTGCATCTTATCCACAATTTTCTATCTCTTTCTATCATATTGTTCCAACTGTGATGTTTGTCACTTGCACCAACTAGAAATTTTCCATTTTCTTTAGCGCCATCTATGTACTCCAGTAAAAGTTAATCTTATTAATGCCTAAGGGTGGTATAAGAGTAGAACAGTTACACACTTAAGAAGAAAAGTGCGATGAAAATTGATTTGAAATTGATTGAATACTTTTAGAAAAAAATTATTTTCTCTCTCCAGTAAAAAGAAATACATTTTTAATTTCAGTTTTATTAAATAAAGTTTTTTTTTCTGTGTATTGCACTATAATATATAATAAACTACATATATAATACTAAACGTTGAAACGTGTGTAATATTAAATTCCATAGACAATGCCTGCAATTCAGTTCTTATATGCTTCGGTGCACCTGAAACTTTGCGAAGCGGCGAAAAGACCTGCTGTGCCGCCTGGTATCATCCTGAGATTATCTATATGTATATATAGATACGAGTCTTGCGTGTCTGATATTTAATTTTCGATATAATAATAATCGAATGTATTGCTAAATACATCAGATGTCTTAAAAAAACTAAGATTGAAAACCTTTTCTCATCTGCTTGGCCATTTTATTCGAATTTAAAAAAAATAATGTCCAAATCTTTGCTCTGTTATATGAGCTCTTTTGAAAAGGACATTAGCAAAAACGATAGAAATATAAATTGTTTCATGTGTTGAATGCATATAATAAGTATATTTATGAGAGGTGAAAACAAAAAATGTTTTAGGATTTTTCCTAAAATCTTTTCCTAATAACCTTGATGGTTATTCCAAGGTCAAGATTATTTTATTATAAATAGGAACCCCTATTCTTTGCCATGGATTCGAAAGTATGGGGAATTTGACACCCAAAACGATAGTTTTTAATTTGTAAGTATGTGACTTTCAGAAGGTCAAATACAGGTCAAATGTTAAAAATTCGTCCATAAGCAGTTTTATGTTAACTTTTCAGGATTTATGGGCGAATCAATGTCAGGTTTGGGGACCATTAAATTCAATGGTACGGGAAAAATTCTACAACTTTTGTATGTTACATTTTCCCCGAAAAAACAATCTCGCCGAGATATTTCGACGTACCGGTACTTTTGGATAATCCTATTAATATATAATATAAGAAGTAACCATAATATGTATTTGTTACATATAAATGTTACATTTTTGTTATTTTTTTCTTGTATTTTGATATTTTTTTCAACTACCAAAATACCGTAAAATCATTATATATGCTTATTTTTTTTTGTATCTTTTTTTTTATTAAATCATTATATATGCTTATAAAGAATTTTAAAGAATAGAGTTGTGACAATTCTCAAATATTATTTCATTAAACCATAAAACTACGTAATTAGCTATTTTTTATCTTTAGCACCCTATGTGGAAATTGTGTCGGGCTTAGTTATTAATGTTAGGGCTTATATATGAAGCTCGAACAACGCAATAATTCTAAGATATTAGCAGTATTTCTATTCAAAGAACTACGAGGTTAAAAGAAAATAAGGACAATGATAATAATTTATTCTATAATATTTTACCTATTTAATTAATTATTTATTCTACATATAACTTTAAAATCAATGTTTCAAATTTATAATAAAATGTTTATTTTATCAATAAGGACAATGATAATAATTTATTCTATAATATTTTACCTATTTATTAATTAATTATTTATTCTACATCCCAATAAACATTTGGAGACATAAATATCTAAAAGATATCTTTTAGAAAGATGTGTTGCATAAGACAATGTAAAAGATGTCTTTTAGATCTTTTAGATCTTTTAGATATATATTCGACATTTTTAAGATATCTTGCCAGGATCGCAAGATATCTTTTAGATATCTTCAAGATATCTTTTTGCTTATTGGGATATAACTTTAAAATCAATGTTTCAAATTTATAATAAAATGTTTATTTTATCAACTATCTTAGAGCTTTATTAAGCATATAAGAATTCCAAAGATTATCGAATAAGTTTCTAATTGTTATTAATAGATACAAAGGAAATTCTTTTTTCTTTTAAATTAATCATTAAACAAAAATATCACTATAAAAAAATGAAAAATGAAATTCGGAAGCAATTAGGCAAATTATGGCATTTTGAGAGTTGAAAAACTTATTAAATTCTTGTCAAACAGGAAGTGCACAAACCAAATATCATACAAAATATATAAATTTATAGTATAATAAATGTCGACTAGCAATATATGTAACAGTGAATATAAGACCAATAAAATAAAACTGAAGTAGTTGAAATTATTTTAGTCGTCACTTATCAATCTCTATCGAATTCGTTAAAGTTGTGTTGAAATTTTCAAAGCAGTTTGCAAAAAGTACATTTTATAAACTTGTTATTTCATAAGCGACTATTTTATCAAAGGCAAAAGTCATATTATACATATTTAAAACTTTAAATATTTGTCATTACTTCTCTAGTCGAGTGCTCAGAAAGATTTTATGAAATTGACAAGCTTGAAGTTCAGTACTGAATGAAAAAGTTATGATCGTTATACCCAGCATCAGCACTGTATGCATTATTTACATGCTATGTACTATTATATAATTTATTTGTACAAGAATACCAAATTCTTCAAAACATAAACTTGTTAATAATAAATCTGAAAAAGAAAGATGATTCTATATGCTGTTGATAACAAAATTTCGGATTAACTATAAAAGTATCAAGTATTAAGAATTTTTTATTATATTCTTACAACTGTATGTACATATTCAAGTAGAAATTATTTTTAAAAATATTATAATAAAGAAAAATAAAACTAGGGGCTTCGCCCCTGCGGCCTTCGGCAAGATATTCTTATTCGAGTAATAAAATAAAAAGTTCTCGATATCTGTAATTATTTTAACATTAATTGCATAAACGATAAAAACATATTTCATAGACTACGGGAGTTTCAATAAAAGTCTAAAATAATGGAAATGAAAAGAATTATATAAAATGTAATTCGTTGAATTATTGTTAATTCACAATTGTTCGTTTAATTGAAAATTTTACGTTAACATAATCACCTTATATAAATGAAAATAACGTTCATATAATGATATGTTTGCGAATACTGTAAAATAAACAATCACTATGGGTTTGATTCCATATGCAAGCAAGCTGCATTCTGTATATATATAGCTCGCGAACGTCACGAGCGTCTTTATGCAGCAATCTTTGTGGATTGTATTTATCCCGAGGCGACGCATACCTGCTTTGTCGGGATAAAATACATATTACATTTATTTCGTAATGTATACATCAAAGTTAGTACTTTATTACGTTGCGCAGAACTCAAGAATTTTGCAATCCCACAGTTTGCCTGAGAAACAAAATATTAGAACGAAATGCATTGTCCCGCCGCGCGTCCTTATCTGTTTCTGTTTGTAAACATTGACATACTTTTCCGTAAACATTGGTATATACGTAAAATATTTTTTTCTGTAAATTTGGGGAAACTCGGTTTTAACATAAACATAATAAATGTTTGGAGAATATGGCATTTTAATCCTAAATTTTACAAACCGTATATTGTTGTTGTCAATCGATATATATAATAGAAGCCCTGAACCATAAACTTTCTGACGACGAGAAGGAATAAAGTTTACGAACTCCAAAACTATTAAAATGTGAAACTCTGTCTTTCTATCTCTGTCCTAATCCGAAATGTTAATAACAAAATGGATGAATCATTAATATTAACTTTTGGTACTTAAATTTTAAAATGAAGAAAAAAAGAACGCACCTTGAAGCGTTTTAAAGCTTGTATGCTATTGGACGACTAATGTAAAGTACATGTCAAAGCTTGACTGTCATTGGAAACCAGCTATTTCATGCTTTTCTCCGTATACACTCATGCATCCCGCCGCATCGGAGATTCACTTGGTAAAAAGGATTATTTCTTTACCCTCCTATAGAAGGTGGACATAATATGGCACTAACAAAAATTATTTGTTTAAAGAACGTGCAATTACAATTAAACCGTTCATTATAAATGAATGCTAATGAATGACTTATTTTTTCTGGTACACACATACATAATCTAAAGTGTTCCTAAAACCATTGCAATGCCGAAAATCGAGATGCATGCTATATGCTATATATAGGGAACTTCACGAACTGCGCGAATAGAGCAGCGCACGCCGCGGGGTACCAACCGTACCTCCGTACCGGTTACCATACCCTCCGGGGTACACCGGTACAGTTCAATCCAAGATGGCGACGGTGACTTGTGTTTTGGCGGTTTTGGCGGTTTTGGCGGTTTTGGCCAACTTGAAAAGTGAATGTAGAATTTTTGGGGTAAGAAAACGAGTGAACAATATAGCATTACCACGGAAGAACATGTTCTTTGTGCTAATATAATGTATTTTTATAAATTCCTGGTTGATGACTATGAAGATGTCACAACAGATAACTCACTCGATCCATTTCAACTCGGCTAACGACTATGTATGAGTCGACTGGAGTCGACGAGATGACACCATCAAGCTACTTTGTAAGTGTTGTCATTCTGATGCCGAATCTATACTCACTGAACTTTTGTTTATGTTTTTCTCGTGTCTTTCTCTCTCTGTCTCTCCTTTAAATTCTGCCCTGGGCCGAAACAGTGAAAACAAGTAACTCGCTATATAGGCTGTTCGTTTATTTTAATTTTTTCCTTACTGGTTTCTACCAGTATATGTGATCCACGATGAATATCTGAGCGCTGATATGCAGTTCCTCAGGTCGAATGGACATCGGATATTTGTCTGCTTGTATTTGAATTAGGCATCTTGTTAACTTTACAATACATTAAAGTTAGTTCAACCATATTGTCACTAATTTAAATCGAAGAAATCATTTACATAATATGCTGGAATAAATTTAATAATGTTCCATTCAGAATTTAATTATTATTGAAAAACGTTAAACAAGAATAGAGTGGGATAATCTGATTTCTGTAAAAATTATTATATTTACATATGAGATCATATTTGAACTGATCTAATACAAAGCTAAAAGATCAATAATGTGAAGTACAAATCCACAAACGTGAGATAGAATATATAAATTTGTAGTATTATTGCGGTTATTGACAAATGTATACATAACGCAATATTAGAATCAATGTTAGGTTTATGGCATAATTATAGTATTTTTGCTCAATTTAATCACTGACTCTGGTACAGTAAAGTAAATGTTAGTTTAACGATAATTTAATGCTGAATTGTAATAAAATCTAAACAAAATCTCAGATTGGTCCCATCCTCTATTTATTGAATATGAATTATTATATAAATTGATATTGATATAAACTTGACTATTGATATAATTTTTACTTTTGACTATAAATTCAATTCGGAAGGGAATGTTATTAAATATAGTGCAGTAGTACTTTGGCTATCTTTTCAAAAACCTGCAGCTCTTTTCGTAATGATTTTTGAAGAGTCGGATATATAGTATTTTATTTTTATTTTAGTGTTCTTAATAAATCATTGATTTTGTTAAATATTCTTTCTCAGCGTATATTCATTGATATCCACTAGTTATTGCTCATATATCTATCATATTATTTAATTATTTATATGTATTTTATTTATAAGTTTATAAATCATAATCGTTCATATAGCAAGCGTAACATTTAAAGATTATGCCTTTTCATTACAATTAACATCATTTATACTTCACTCCAATTATATCAATCATCAGCAACATAGAAAAAAATCACGTAAAAATTAATATTTCAACAAAAAATGGAAAATAATAACTGTAACTGACATAGGCTTTTTATCGTTATTTTATGTATAACTACGGAGAACTGGAAATATTGAAGTGAGAATTTAAAAATTATTGTTTGTAGTAATATGAAATTAAAAATGTTCAGTCTAATACGTAAATAAAATAATTAATTATAAATATGAAATATAAATTATAACTCGTGCATAAAAATGTAAATAAGGGAAAATTTTATAAATAACATATTCGAAATTCAAAAATTCTGCGGCTATTAAGTAGATTATTATATAAGTACTCAACACTGGAATGAACAAACAAAATGAATATTTTCTTAAATTCACAGACTTTACAAAATGGACAATCAAGTTTCTATCAAAAAGAGTACTTGGAATAAAAGGGCCTTACTTGTACTCACAATTTACGTCGATTTTTATTTGAACCAATTCATTCATTTGGTATGTATTCTATTTATTTTTTTCTGCACAAATGTATAAGTTAATGATTTTTGTATATTAAAAAATACTCTGTCTTATCGTACCAATTTACTAGTTTTTTTAAAATGTCTGATATCACCTATATTGCGCTAAAAATTTATATTTTCTTACTAATTTAGAAATTATTTTTCATAATCCTTTTGTTAAATAATATTATTTATAAAAACTTGACATATTAAATGTATACAAAAATGCTCTCTGGTGATATAATTAAGTACTATCCGAACAGTTTCATACATTGTGTATTCGTTGGTTTTGTGCACCGCAAGTGCATTAGAATGAAATTCATCACTCCTTCGCAAAAGTATATGCACGTATATTCATGCAAGAAGCTAAAATGAGGGTATTTGTCATATCGGTTCAAATTTTAGTCAATAAGGTGTATAATTCTGCCTTCATTAGAGCACCCGAATGCTAAAGGTACCACGATCCAATTAAAATCGGATTCGAATGAACCACGACGGTAGAAGACAATAAAATTGCAAGTCAGGAACGTAGTTAATTAAATTAGAGGAAAAATTGTCTTGGCCAATGCGTCGCGGAAGAGCGAAAAGTCGAACTGTATATATATCCTGATAAAGAAGAAACGGCGCTATACAGAAGCTTCTGCTTCGCCGTGGACAGCTTTTCACGGGTTATCACGACTCGGATAAAAGAGCGAAAGATATAGACTGGCACGGATATACGACGTACGGCGAAGCGATGCCGACGGCTATTGAATTTCGAGTAAACCCGTTTCCAGATTCGCGAGTTGCCTTGTCGAAACATATTGCATCCGCCATTTTTAAATTACGAATTAACCTCCAGGCCTCCAGCGGAATGAATCCGACCACGCGGTTTGGATTTTTAGTAGTTTCTTTTGAATTTTTACAAATACCTCACTTGCGGCGAGAGACTGAGAAATAATTCATATCCCTAAGAGAGAGATCGAAAGAGTTCATATTTTAAATTAACTCCATTACTCTGATCGCCATAAACTGTGTACGGCCAACGGACTATGCGCTAATTAGAAATCAGTGTTCGAAATATCGATTAGTCACGGAGAAAGAATTAAGCATCTTCATGTAAATATAAGCGCAAACATTCCTTGGACAAAAGCTCTTGAATTTTTCAGTGCAAATTCTCCAAATTGGAAATTGTTTTATGCGGTTTTAAGTGCTTGTACATAAGAATTACTGACATTCGCGTCATTACGATGACGGAATTCTATTACATGTGGGAATCACATCATGGACGTCTGGACGAACAAATCCTAATAAATGACTTATACAGGGTGGACCAAATGAGTTTATAATGGGAAATATCTCGAAATAGAGGTATAATACAAAAAAATACTTCAGACAAAAGTTGTAGGGGGCGAAGGGGGACATAATGGTATCATTAACTTTGACCTTGAATTCGAATTTCAAGATTACTTAGAGGTTAAAACGGTTTTTTTAAATGGGAACCCCTATTTTTGATCTCGGATTTGAAAAAGAGCGGAAAATTTTACGTTCAAAACGATATTTATACCATATTTTCAACAAGGTCATGGCAAAGTCTAATGAAGGTGAAGTTTGTGAAAATTGTTGAATAACCTTAAAAATCTACTCCAACATCAAGGTAGCTGATGCCAAAATGTGGCTCTCTCCATTCCTGACATTTTTCTTCCAAAACATTTTGCTGTTTTCTACCTCTGCGCCGAGCTAACATCCATAATTTAACAATTTTCGCAAATTTTACCTTCATTCGACCTTGCCATGACTTTGTTGAAAATATCGTATAAATATCATTTTGAA
>JAPYZR010009316.1:0-15052 GCA_030522945.1 Trichopria nigra | reverse complement strand
TTTCCTGATAAAACTAGCAACTTGCATGGATACGGATTGAAAGTAATATCGTATGCTTCAGCCGACGAATTTAAAGTGAGACCTGACGAGAACAAGAATCCAGTAATTATAGGTGGGCCCGAAGGTGAGGTATCGAAATATTTAGCGGATACGTTGAATTATACATGTGCAATTTATCTATATGAAGCCTCACATAAAATGTATAACAGGAACCGCACACTAAGAGGATATATAGATTCGGATATAGCCCTACTGAAATACAGATTGATGGATTACAGTGGTTATTTTAGAAGAACCTATTCAGATCCCTTTAAGATTTTTTGGAAGCATTATAATTATCGGCTGTATCGTTGGTTTCATTTACATTACAGCTCGCACGTTAAGATTTCAGTCCCAAATGTGGACGCCGTTCAACATATGGAATGCATTACTTGGGATTGCAATGCCTGTGCAACCACACGAAAATGCCGAAAGGGTCTTGTATTTTGCGGTCTTGGTAATATCTTTGGTATTTTCGGGTGTCGTTATCGAAGAAATGACAAAAATTTCTGTGGCGAAAGAAGATTCCATCGCAATAAGGACAATGGAGGACTTGGATAAGTCGGGCATCATTCCCACCACCTATCCAAACCATTGGGAAACGGCTTTACGAGCATACAACAACACCGATCTATATAACAGGACTCATGAACATTTTCTTAAAAATATCCATATGGGTCCGAGTCCAGGTGGATACTGCGCGTACCACTTGTTCACGTACCGTAATACCTCGTGCTTTTTATCAACCAACATGGCGAAAGCTGTTCTCAATGCCTATAAGAGAAATGATGAAGAAGTATTGGCAAAAGCCATGGATCCTATACTTCAATCGTGGGATGTAATGTGGATGGGAGCTAACTCACCGTACATCTCCCAGTTTAACACCCATATTAGATACATACACGATACTGGCTTGTTCGCAAAATGGTCGGTCGACTTTGAGAATAATCGAGTCTATCATCAATATTCTCCATTCCTCAAATCATTCTTGGAAAATAAAGGAAAAGCAGACGAAGCGATAAATGACGAAACAATTTTACTTTATCAACTAACACTCATCGGGTGCAGTGGATATTCGTTGGCTATTTTGTTATTTATTGGCGAATGTCTTTCGCAGCGTTTCAATTTCAGTTTGCGCGACAGAGCTTTGAATTTTCGATATTACCTTCGTCGGCAGTCTTTAAAGTTGGTAAGCATATTTTGGGCTTTTAAACATTATTACAGCACTTGCAAAGACAGAAGTAAAACACTTTGTTACGTTAGAAAAAAAATAAAAAACACCAATCGTATCTGAATGTGGAAACTTTTGGGCTTGGGTTATTTTCTCACAAGTTTGTACGGCACTAATGAATTTGTGGACTTCTAGTGGCAGTGTAGTGAAGAATGTACCAATTAAGAGATTCCAGAGTGTATTAACCTTTCATTTGTAAACACGATAGATTGCATTGAATTTACTGTGAATAAAATAAAGATGCGTTGTAATATTGCTAGATTTCATTGAATATTTCCCGATCACCGATCTCGGATCCATCATTTTATTTATGACAGCTTTATGATAGTTTATGTTAATTTTTTTATTTAATACAGTTTTAAAGGGTACTCTCAATGTTGATTATTTCTCCCTTCGACCTTCCGAAACTTCATTCGACCAAAGTTTTACCATCAAAGATTTTATTTATTTATTTACTTATTCTTTTCACGGGAATATCCCTTCGTGTAATGTACATACGATTTTCCCTTTTTATTTTGTTTATACATATAACAATAAACATAAATATTAATTAGGGGGCTCTCCGCACTTGTACCAGCGCTCGCTTTATTATTATTTGTTTATTATTATTTGTACCAACAATTCAGAATGGTACACGACACGATTTTTTAAAGTAATTCTCATATTTTCTAAACTTCCAATTGATCGATTAAAAATAAACCAATGACCTTTCGGTTCCCTATTTTTGTCCGAGTATTTTGAATATTTATTTTTGATAATTGATCAAAAATTGAGGAAACTACAGTATCGTGAAATTAGATGCAACATGTTTTTTCCTAAAAGTTGAATCAGTATTTCGTCTCCCATTTCTACACAATATAGATATATTCAAAAATCTAATCGATTCTGCGTACATCCCCAGTTTATCCAACAACAGGTTATAGAGGAAATTCTGTAGGTTGGTTCATCAGTCATCGTGCAATGTCGCACACACGTACAATTGTCCGAAAATTTTTTTATTCGATTTCTGGGCTCCTTATGGATTGAAACGTGAATATTTGATGAAAAAATAGTGGATAATTTTTTTTGTCAGCGTGAGCAAATTCAATACTTCGTCCGATCTACGGTGAGGGTCGAAGTAACAATAAGTTCATATAAAGATGAATTAGATGACTTAAGACTTTTGACATGTGAAAAATATTTTAGGTCTAAAACCTTCTTTCGACAAGAGTTTTATACCGTAGATAAAATATTTTAGATCTGACGGCTTTTTTCAGTAAGAGTTTGCCCATCGACAGAAGATTTTAGGTCTATAATGTGTATAAATTGGTATTGGAGTTAGGTTAGGAGAAGCAGAGAGGTTGGGTGTGTATCGTCACGAACGTCACGTGGTTGTAGGGTGCAAGGGGAAGCGATACTTCTCCTACTTTCGCCAATGCAGCGGGACTTGAGTGGAGAGGTCGGAACCGACGGAACCGACCATGCCAATATACAAATGTCTGAAATCGCGTATACAACGTAAGTATTTTAGCTGGAAGGCTGTCGCGTTGCAAGCGACACAAAATTCTGCAGCGGCGGTCTTTTTTACTTGTGCTATACCGCCTACCATCATTATGTTTTTGTCAGAAAAAAGAACGGTTAATTTACGCGGAACTATCACGGCCTAATATTCGTCAATTACGAAATAAATTATATTTTACGTTTTTATCGATACCTCTAAATTCAGGCTTCATATCACCCAGCGTGAATTTAGACAATTTGGACGTCCCCGAAGCGCTTAGAGCCATTTTTACTTTGGTATGTCAAATTTGGAAGCCATTTTTTAAGCATTTTTTTAACACAAAATACTTCAGAAATGAACATTCGCATAAGAAAGCCAAACAAAGGGTGATATTCTGTCGGTCGTTGTTAGATGCCAAACAGAGGTTTTTGGTAAATAATTTGATATTAACATTCATTCGAAACTTGAATGTGTTCCGCCAAATGATTTGATTACACAAATAAACTAGATTAAACCATTGTGATTTTTAATCGGAATTGCCAATTGATAATTGTTAATTGTTTAATGTTAACTACGTTTTACAAATATTTACTACGACACTTGATATCTGTTTAAAATTGATTACCATTTACAATTGTCCTTTTGGAAATGCAATCGTTTTTAACTAGCTCTATGAATATTAGGCATTTAACCTTGTACCATGACAATACGAACATGGGAAAATTGCATAACGTTCTCCCAGGCAGAATCTATTGAATAATAGATTTCTTGATTTATTAGTTTTGAAAATAAATATTGAAGATAATTTTATTTTATTGCGATCATTGTTTTTTGGTGAATATTGGTTTTCATTGACTGCATACGTATTTATAAAGCTGTTTTGGTCACACTCGAAGGTGTAAACTGCTTGCCTCTTGTTATTTTCGTTTTGGTTATTCAGATGCGAGAAAATCACTAACAACGAAAATATCGAAAATCAATGCCAATGCTTTCGCATTACTTATATATTACTGAATACGTTATTATCTGTAAGTAATGAAACCCATTTTAGCTTGGCATTTTGCCACAACTTTGTCCTTCATTCAACATTTTAATAATGCACTGATAGTAACCTAGGTTATCAGAAGGTTATCAGAAGCAAACAGTAGTACTCAACGGCAAATATATACAATGTTTGACATTCAGTAGTGTGACAGACGTTTGACGACATTGTGAACAAAATATAAACTTAATGACCGATTTAATTGTAGTTCTCATTCAGTCGTTGATTCGATCAAATAAAAACTGATCATGTTTCAAAATATCAAATTCGATTTGCGAATAGATATTACTGGACATTAATGAAGTCGTGTCCTGTGCGGAAAAATTGTTAAAATGAAAATCGTGCCTCAAAGTATATTGATATCTAGTATTTTGATGTGCATATACAGTGATCCAAGACTCACAAACCAAACTGACGTGCCATGGCTCAGACAACTCGACCGTTATATTTCGCAAGATTTACGGCCTTATCAAATACTGATACTGATGAATGGCTGTTTAAGAACGGAGCTACCACCAGAATTCCGGCCACTTGTCGAATTGTTGGTGCAAAAATACCCGGTGCTGCTCATCGATTTGAGCAATAAAAGGCAGCACAATATCAACGTAGGGGACGAGAAGTTCCGAAAAATATTGTGCCTGTCACAATTTTCAACTTTAGTCATTGGCCTTCCTTACAACGGTATACAGCCAAAGTACGGTAATGCCACCGATATTCCGTATCTCGGAGATTTGCTTCAATATTCAAAAGGAAATGCTTGGCCCCGATTGCTCCTAATGACGTCCACTTCCGCAAATAAGAGTTTCGAGTCAGATTTACGGGCATATTGGAATTTCAAAGGTTTAGACGTGACAATTTTGAATCTCGCCAGAAGAATGGACTCCAATCCTATCATCCATCAGCTAAATCCCTTTACCAATACTTATACGAAGCGTCAGTTTTCGGAATTATCTGAATGGTTTCCTGACAAAACTAACAACTTGTATGGCTACGGGCTGAGAGTGATAGTTAATCAACCAACCGGCTATTTTGAAATTGAACCTGGCGACAATAACAATCCAGTAATTGCGGGTGGACCTTATGGCGAATTATCGAAGTACTTGGCGGATAGGTTGAATTATTCATGTGTAATTTACTTCTATTATTCTAAACGCATTCGTCCATTTAACTCGGATCGCACACTAATATCATCAATATTTTCTGATCTAGCTCTATTGAATATGGGATGGGTGGATTATCTTGGTTATTTTTCTAAAACCGACGAAAATCCTCATAGTATGAGATTTAAAATTTTGAATACCGCAAATGTGATTTTGAATATTCCAAATCATTTGACGATTTTAGTTCCAACAAAATATCAGCACTCTTATTCAGATCCCTTTAAGATTTTTTGGAAGCATTATAATTATCGGCTGTATCGTTGGTTTCATTTACATTACAGCTCGCACGTTAAGATTTCAGTCCCAGGTGTGGATGCCATTCACCATATGGAATGCATTAATTGGGATTGCACTGCCTGTGCAACCGCAAGAAAATGCTGAAAGAGTCTTTTATTCTGCGGTCTTGGTAATATCGTTGGTATTTTCGGGTGTCGTTATCGAAGAAATGACAAAAATTAATGTGGCGAAAGAAGATTCCATCTCGATAAGGACAATGGAGGACTTGGATAAGTCAGGAATCATTCCTACCGCCTATCCAATCCAATGGGAAACGGCTATGCGTGCATACAACCACACCGGTGTATTTAATAAGACAATTAAGTTTTTTAGTAAAAATATCCATATGGGTCCGGGTCCAGATGGATACTGCGCGTATCACTTGTTCACGTACCGTAACACCTCGTGCTTTTTATCAAGCAGTATGGCGAAAGCTGTTCTCAATGCTTTTAAGACAAACGATGAAGAAATATTGGCAAAAGCCATGGATCCTATACTTCAATCGTGGGATGTAATGTGGATGGGAGCTAACTCACCGTACATCTCCAAGTTTAACATCCAAATTAGACACGTGCAGGAGACAGGCCTGCTCGCAAAGTGGTCGTTCGAAGTTGAGAATAATCAAATCTACGGTGATTATTCTCGATTCCTCAAAGCTTTCAGGGAAAATGGAATAGCAGACGAAGTGATGAATGATGAAACAATTTTGCTTTATCAACTAGCATTAATCGGATGCACTGGATATTCGGTGGCTATTATGATATTTATTGGCGAATGTCTTTCGCAGCGTTTCGCCTTCAGTTTACGCGACAAAGCTTTGAATTTTCGATATTACCTCCGTCGGCAATCTTTAAAGTTCGTAAGCATATTTTGGGCTTTTAAACATTATTACAGCACTTGCAAAGATAGAAGCAAAGCGCTATGCAGTGGAAGAAAGAAGATAAGAAATCGCAATCGTATCTGAACGTGGCAACTTTTGGACTTGGGTTATTTTCTCACAAGTTTGTACGGCACTAATGAATTTTTGGACTTTTAGTGGCATTCAGTTACTGAAGAAAGAACAAATAAGAGATTCCAGAGTGTATTTTACCTTTCATTTGATAACACTATAAATGGTATTGAATTTACTGTGAATAAAATATAGATGTAACGATGTAATGTTGCAAGATTTCATTTAAAATTTCGACCTCCAATTACATCGAGAAATGCGACAGACATTTGACAACATTATGAACAAAATCGAAAATGTTAATTATTCTAGAACACCGGGTAAAATAAAAATAGAAATTTAAGAGACTAACGTGTCTAATTTAGTGTAATTTTGTTATTCACATCATTAATTTTGGATTCATCATTTTGTTCATGATAGTTTTGATGAATGTAGTATACTGGTAGTAATCTGGAAAATCTCTATACAATCATTTTATGACAAATCAAATGATTCCTCATGGTTGTAATGATAAATTTCTATACTATACTGTGATTTATGCTGTTATTTTTCGTTTAAAACTTTTTAATCATCTAACCGATATTAAAACTAGACAATAATTAATATTAATATGATAGAAATTGTAATCTTTAGTTCCTAACCGTAATGCATGTAAGTGAGAATAAATATTAATGTGGTAGAAATAAAGATGGATGTTTGAAATGTCATGAATGAAACTATATAGATACAATTTTTTGATATTAAAAGCGCGAAAAATGGTTACAAACACCAATGTTGACAAATATAACATCACTTTTCTCGAAAATGCGACGTAGTATGTCAAATTTGGAAACACCATTTTTTTCAGTACAAAAAATTACTTCGGAAACAATAATTCGCGTGAGAAAGGCAAAAGGTGTTATTTTGTATATCAGTGTTACATGACACACAGTGATTTTCTTTACCGATAATTCGATGTTAACATTGATTCGAAAATTGAGGTGTTTTTCGTGAATTCAGAAATTTGCCTATCAGCCATAAGCGCTAAGAGTCCCGGGGTCATTTGAAACGTATCTCCGACGGACGTTTATTAAGGATCCCTAATCGCCGACAATCAAGTTCGATAGTTAAACTCCGAGAAGCCGTTAGATCGCAGACCGCTTTACTTTACTCGTTTGATGAGTCTCTCGAACGTCCATCTTCTTCCCTTGCCTATATAGCGACGAACTACCGGCCTTATCCGACCCGAACTTCATAAGTCGATCGATAAATAATTAATTTCTCGTAATAACCGCTCAATCGAGCGTGATATAAAATATTCGCCGCTCGAGCATTCTCGATAAAAATTAAGGGCGATCCTCCGACTGATCGTATCTCTAGGGTGCGCCTGACTAAACGTTGACTCGAACCACTTACCTTTGCCGTGCACCTGCTGGCGGTTTGTATCGCCCCGAAGATTCTCGGCAGTATGGAAGCTGTTCCCGTCAATCTTGCTCGAAATGAAAGGTTGAAATTAGTTGCGGGACGTCTCTTTGTGTTGTTTTTTTTTTTTTTTTTTGCAGAGCGAAATTGAACGGATCAATTACAAACAAGCTGGACGACGAATTCAGCGGTAAAATTAATAATGAAAATCGAAACTTTCATAAAAGGTGCACCAATATATTGGTTAAACATAAACACGCATAATAGCATCCACTTGTGTATTTTCCTTGTTGATGTAATCAGAGTTTTTGATTATCTTAGTTCTAATTTCATTTAATTAAGTATATTTAAATACAAAATGTATTAATTTTTAATTTCTACTTTTCATTTTTATTTCTTAATTTCAATTTCCCAATTTTAATTTAAAATTAAAAATTATCAACGCCATCACAAAAAAATCATCTATATGAAGACGTCAGTTAGGAATAAAGTTTAATTGCATTTCTCGTACTCGTAACGAAATGTACTATTTGCACATTACTTCTTTTGTCATCTTCTTTATGGACCCGATCGATTCCACAAAAGTTACTTCTTCACGATGTTTTTTAATCAGAAATTTAGTTCAAATCACACGTTTGTAATAAAAAAATGTAGTTTGAATCGCAAGTGATAACAGTCGATATTGGCGAGACATAAAAAATGTCTCAGTCATTTTTATCAACTTCCATGTTTTTAAAATATATCAAAATTTTTTTACATCTTACATCTTGTCCTCCTTTTATAATCTCGATTATGAACTCGATCGATTCTATGAAAGTTGCACACCTTCGTGAATTTTCGTTTTATACTGTTCCCGAAAAATCATAATGAATTTTCAGATGGATGACAACTCGCGACATTAGTGTCGCATACGCTAACGACAATGACAAATCTCCGTGTCAGCCGACACGTACGATGAGAAATGAGAATTACATGCGGGAAATGCAGGCGTGACAAAAACCTCGCACGCGAAAAAGTCCGGCAATTGTTATTAATGCCATTAGCGGTGTATAAGCGTACGGTAAATAGCTGAACATCATAACTCGGTACGAATTGCATAATGACGCCATTATCGCGCAGGTGATAAGCAAAACCTCTTTCCCGAAATTTGTTCCCGGAAGTGATCTACATACTAATAAGGAGTGACGGTATGAAAAAAGCGATTTGTGACTTGGCCAAGTTTACGAAGCAGGCCGACGCAGTTTTGCGGAACATCGTATGGCGCATGTAATGGGAAAGGCGTGTGGCCCGGGTCGATCGCCCGTTCTAGGTATATAGGCACTCGCTTCCTATAGCGGCAAGCCTCGTCTCACAGGAATCGATAGTTCTCGGCACTCGTCGTCGTTTAAAGCATTCGAGATCTCCACGAGGGCGACTTCATGCCAATCGTTTTGTTGTGTCTGTAATGAGCTAAAAACGTACATTTTGTCGCCTACACATGCCTATGACCGCTTAATGACCGTCTATATATGACCTGCTGTCTATACACGATATCCGCGTTCCGTTATTTTACAAAATCGAACATGGTATGAGAAGAGAGCTGCCGACTTATTTATATTTTTCTATAGTATATCAATTGTGAAATTTCGTTTTAGATTTATATATTGTTGGAATGTCTATAGAGAATTCCAATATCTGCAAGAATTTTCCAGGTAGGATCCAACCAGATTACTTATTCCTCAAAGCAGAATTTAAGGAATCATTTTTCAGAATCCACGAAAGCACGATAATGGGGCGAACAAGGCAGACTTCATGAGTTCGAAGTCTACCATTACAGGATGAAAGTAACATATAATTTTGTGCCAAACTATAAATTAACATTTCCAGTTAAATTTTCCGACAGAAAACCAATCATATTTTCTACTCAGGTATTATCTACTCTTATAAATTAAACAGCTGGCGGAAATTTTCGTGTGCAAAATCAGAAAAAAGAAATGTAACTGTTGAAATCACGTTAACCGCATACAGTAGCGTCACTTGAAGCGGTATAACGAGCAACGCTACTCGGTCGGTTTGAATGGTAAGAGCCAATAGTTGTGGTGTTCGCGCACCGACCTGTAGATGCAGAACAACGGACTACCCCCTACGAATCGAATCGATGAACGGCCCAATATAACTAGAAGTCACCCAAGGTACAAGTACACGTTCTCTCTAATCACCACCAAGTGGATTCTTGTGGATTCATTGTTTTTTTTTTTTAATGTGAGCAAACAACAAAAGCTCATCAATGGCAATTGAAAGCCTCGTAACTATAATCATCAACATCCACCAAGTAAAAAATGTAAGAATGTCCTTTTTCAACTTCTTAAAATCCTATTTAATCGTTCCCAACTTTTTCCATTAAAGTTGAAACTACAATGAGAAACTTCCCTCTCCGAAGTTGGCGTTCTGTAATTAAAGAAAGCATGAAAAACAAGTGGACGAAGGCGTTCGCCACATAACGCGTCCTGCATCGCGTGTAAAGCTTGATGCAAATGCGTTACAACATCCTGTCACTTGGGGTGAAATATCGCGAAAGATTTTCGAAGAGATTTTTAAGTTCAACTTCGCCAAGGAGCTCGAGGCGAGTAAATGGTCACGCCTGCTGCATAATGCATGCGCCGATCGAGAAAGTTCCTAACCCCCGTTGCACTTTATAATGGCCGATATTACGGAGTATGATGCATCGTGGCGCTTATTGGGATGATATTTCACAGTCGAGAGAGACAGAGAAAGAGAGAGAGAGCGTTACGAAAGGAATAAGAAACTTCAAAGTTACCCCGAGACGTGATACTCGCTAGAAACGTGTGGCACCAGTTGTAAGACTGTTGACATTGCTGCCTCGTTAATTGCACGAGCGGCATCCAAGTAAAGAGCCTTATCATTTCAGAATGCTAATCAGAACTATGTTGGGACATATTTGCCACTTCTCCGGCGCTGATAAGATAACGTTTGCAGAAGTAGTTTGAAAATTAAGCAATTTGGATATCGCGCGCGTATGCTGAATTTGCGATAGTGAATATACTATATACATATCTCAATAATATTTTGTAGATTTCGTGATATTTTTCCGTTATATTTGTCTATTTCCACCTCCTTTCATTACTATTACTATTTATTTCGTAATGTTTACCAATTGACATTCCTTATTATTTATTTTTGTTCTCACTTGTAACATTATTCCTTTCTTTCAATGTTTCTTGGCAATTTGTGTTGTTAATTTTATATGAGTACATATGTAGATGCGAGTGTGCGTATATGCGTGTGCAGGTACACGTATATATATGGTAGATTATAATGGGACGACGTGTTTCAAAATAAAGTACTCGTAAACTCGATTTTGACTTCTGACGACCAACCGAATGTTAATAAAAGAGGATTTAATGAAATGGTGCAGAATGTTTTTCATAAAACGTTTAATTTCAATACGATCATCATTTACTTCGCTGTTTATTTTGTTGCTCGTCAAACAGCACTGCCGAGGTGAAATTTGAATTCTATCTAAAATAATATTGACCCATTTTACAAGCACGAAACGGGCTTTAAATTAATAATACGAACGATTGCGAGTAATAAAATTTTTAATATCAATTTCATTACGTTTTCGATACATATGTTTTCAATACATATGATTCGTCGTGTGCACAGGATCAATTATCGATCCGCCGCTTGATGTAAATTTCTGGTGGGGTTTTCGCTGTCGGACGGCAAAACATTCATATAACATCAGAAATATTGTCAGAAAATCATATTCATTACAATTGCAACATGCGTGTATATATGCAAGGAAATATTTCATCATCATTAAAAGCTGATTCGTGCTTTTATGTATTTATGCAATCTATATAATTACGGAAAAAGGAAGGAAATCATACGAGAAATAATAAAAAATATTAGGAAGAAAAATGAAAAAAAATACAATTTAAAAAAATACTAGAAGTTCAGAAATAAAAAAATGTAAAGAATAATATCATCTAAAAAATAAACATGTATATTTAGAGATAATAATAGTAATGTCTATAATAATAATAATAATAATAATAATTTGAAAAACTAATTTTTCTATTATTGAAATATTCGTGATAATAAGTCAACATTCAAGCATAATCAAAGTAATTAATGCATAACATTTACAAAATTGTCTCATAATTATAATATAATTGTCCGAATTGTGCTTGTTGGAATTAGACAGGTTAAAAAAAAAACACAAAGAAATCAAGCATCAAATAACATAATTTTGAACTTACAAGAAAAATAAAAGAAAAATATAAAGCTTTTGAAAAAATTAAATGTAAATATATGTATATATGTTTTCATTTCTATCAGAGTTGATACATATGAAATGTATATTTTTTCTTTTCATAAACATTTCACATATTTGCCATGTTAAAGACATAGGAGAATTGATCAATTACCACTAGGGAAATCGCGGCAATTACGTATTTTCTTAATTATTTTATGCAGTTAAGAATTCTACCTTTGCACTTGTGGCAGGGTGAGATTTTGTTCTTTATAAGATAATAAATCTGCTACTAATCAAATTTACTTTCCTTTGTTACAGGAAATGTAACCAACCATTCTATCGTATATACAATCATAGTTGAAAGGCTCGCAGTATTGTAAATGCAAATGAATTCGCAGCAAAGCAGATGTATTCACCTTCGAGCTTAATTATTTGTGTTCAGTTTGCAACGGTATATATATATATATATATATACACTTGTCGAGAAATGCGATAATTTTTCTCGTGAACTAAATACGTTCAAGGATGATAACGAAGTACGAAAATATACATGAAATATATATATTTTAGTTCACGAGAAAAATTTCACTAGTATCATCGTTGTTCCATCGAATGGCGAATAAAATATATCGCATATATTTTACGCTATACTTTCATTTTTATTCATACATATATTTGCTTTCTATTCTACGACAGCAAAGTTTTCGTTGACAATAGAATAAATGAAAATCGAATGTATTTCGTAACTTAATAATATAGATGGTGCTTCATGCTCTACGTGTTGGAAACCGTGCCGTAAGAGTTTAGGAACGAGGTTACGGGACGCCATTAAAGTGCGACCGGCGACTATTACGTTGTTCCCTCCACCTGTATTGCCAGCCTAACAGAATTATCTCGCCCGAAACGCTCGTTGTAGTCAAAACCATACAAACACTACTAGATTATAATGTGGGTGAGACTTCGACAGAATTAGGACCGAATGTTCTGTCCTTATCCGTGCCCGTAGTCGCCGTTAGACATCCAGGACACCCCATTACAACTTGAAATAGAATAGGTAAAATTTCGTATTGGTTAATGTCATTTGTAATTACTTTCCCCATAAATGTTCGAATTCATTACGATGACATTATTTTTTTGTATCACGTATAGTGCATTTTGAAAATTACAAACTTAAAAGTAGAAATACTATTGCGTATTTTCCGTGGTACAGTAGTATCGTGTGGTTTTGAAAGGCACTCGAATATGAATTTGGTCAATGAAGTATGATTTAAAATGAAAATTAAAAGATGACCAAATACCTGTAATGTTTACTGTAAAATTTATATATATAATATTATATCAAATAATACGCTAAATCGATGTTAAGAAGATTCGAGTTATATATAAACATTTATATCACTAAATATATATAAATTAGAAACGAATGCACGCATCAAATAACAGCATACAATGACATCAAGAAATGCCCAATATGCTACTGTCGAACTCAATTAACCGTCAGAATGTCAGAAAGCATTGTTCATTGCGAGTAAAAAATGAAATTCCCTCTAACAACACAGTAAAAAAGAAATGAAACTTTAACATGCCGTAGAAAGAAAAAAATAACACTTTGCTCTTTTCCCCGATGAGCCCGATACGGGTCTGCGTGACCGGGGGTCGGTAACAATTTTTTTTTTTTATCTTATTTCTTTTTACTGCATGAAGCATGAGCCGAGCTCTTGTGAGGCATTGTATATATATGTGTTTCAAAGGGATTCAACATCCATTCAGTTTTCCTTATTTTCATCTTTCCTTTTTCACTTACATTAAAGCGATGTTGCAATGTTCCGGTGTAGATGGACGTCGTTGTCGTGGTCGTCGACGTCGTCGTTGAACTGCTGGGTCTCGACACCGTTGGTTCCATCGTATAGTTTTACAAAAATTGCACTCGCTGACGCTATAACACGTTGACCTTTACGAATGTCCGTTTCAGGAATCACTCGCGGTACTTGTTACTGGATGAAATAATAATTAGTTCATGCCAGTCACAATGTATGTGTGGTACGTAAATATTTTTCGGTTTGTGAACATTTCACGGCGAGAACTCGACTAACAAACGGAATCTTTTTAGTGAAACGCTACAACAAGAAAATATCTCCCAGTTAAAATGTTAACTTTTGTTTATACTTAATAATTGTACTAAAAAAAAAAAAAGACAAGTAAAACTTGATCAAGTTGAAATTTATTAGTCCGATTTTTTCGGGTCTTACGTGTTGTACTTCAGATTTTCGAAATTCAAGATGGCGGATCCAAGATGGCCAATCGAAGGCTTGATCGTGAAATTAAAAATCCACCCGAGTTTATTAACGAGTTCCGAGAGTTTTTCATTCAAATATGAATTAATAATTAAGCATCATTAATATGATATTATTAAACATGAATTATCTTGATCTTCATAATATCTGTTCTAAATAATCGGAGAAATGCGATATTCCGAGAATCTTTGCATAATTATTTTTTTTAATAAACATGGATAAACATACACATAGAGTATATTTATATTCGTACAATGATTCGTAGGTTATGATCACGGAAATATAATAAAATCATCAATTTCATGATAGAATCGTTAATGTTAAGGCGTCATTTCGGGCACTCTGCTCAATAATGTTTTACTTGTCAAATTGAGTGATTTGAAACTTGTAGAACGAAACAGAGATGAGTAACATGGCCATAGTGTAAGTGGCAGAGGGGCGAAAATTAGTACTCGACCCCCGACAAACGACTCTGCTGCATATATATATACGTATTATATAATCGAACAGATTTACGAACTCCGAAGTTTCTCAATTAAACGGCCGTTGTAAATTTGCGCGTGTGAACGAGAAAATCCAGGGAGAGAACGAGACAGACAGAGAGAGAGAGAGAGAGAGAGAGAGAGAGAGGGGGGGGGGGGGAATAAAGCGCCGAAAAGCATTAGTCATTTTACGTCCGCAATTATACGATGGTATTTCGGAAAATTATTGTTGCCAAACAATTGCTCGACGATTACAGCTTAAAATGTGTATTTCGTTTCAAATTTACAGCAAATTATATTTTATCGAAAATTTATAAGGTGAGAGTATTCACATAATTACCATGGTATAATAAGAAGAGGTATAACATTGCGCATTTGGGGTGTGGAAAAAATTTTGTCAGCCAATCATATTTTTCCTGTCTCGAAGCTCGGTGAGT
>JAPYZR010009314.1:0-13890 GCA_030522945.1 Trichopria nigra | reverse complement strand
TGTCAGATGGTTTTCTGCACATTTAACACATTTCGATTGTTTGAAGCAATAATTTTTTGTATGTCCGTATTCCTGGCAGTTATGGCATTGAGTAATTTCTCTCTTAGCGTTTGGTGGTTCAAATTTAATTACTGTGTGTAATAGACGATTTACTTTGTAAATATCTTGGTTATTTGGTTTTATACATTATATACTTAATTCCCGAAATACTACTTGTGATCAAAGTGAATGTTACAGTATTTACCACTGGGTAAACGCTATCACGATATTAAATTATACGTGTATAAAATTTACCGAATGTCGTCATTAGATAAAATGTAAATAAAGTAGGGGAAAAAAACCGTTCGACACTACAACGGCGTCAAAATGTAGCCTTACATATATAAAAGACTCCCCGAAAGACCAAATAATAGGGCTGCTCTTTACCTGTTCTGCGTGTATGAAATGTTCGACGGTAAGGATCGAATTGCCGGTCGCGATGTGTGCAATATAAGGCGATTTAAATTTCCCACACATACAGACTTGCTCTGATCGACAAATCGTGTATGACACTTTGTACTAGGTTGCAAGACCCGCATAGCCCATAACCGCAAAATGCGGTAGTACGACTACCGCACGAATACGATACGAATCCCTTCCCGTGTGCGTGTGTGTGTGGACATGTGTGTGTTTACGATCTATTGTCACCTAAATGTCACACTTAAGTCTCACATTGTGGGATATGTTTCCTTTTGACGACGTTTTAAAAACCGGATTCTTCAGTAAATTCATTTTGTTTCTTTAAAAACAATATATCGTTGATATTAGTTACGTATAAATATAAATTATAAAAATGAATTTACTAGAGAGTTCGGTTTTTAAAAAGTCGTCAAAAGAATACACATTGCACGACTGCATGCAATATTCACCGTTTTTTGCTGTCCCGTGATGTTTAATTGTAAGTAGATCGTGAATGATACATTTTCGAGGGTTCACGCATTAAGGCGTTTAATCAGCATTGCAAGATGGACAACATATATGCAAATGAATTTAAAATGTGCGGGGTCCTTATGTTGTGAGTTTAAGATGTCAAAATAGGCTTATTATTTCTCTTAACTCTTCTTTCATGTAGCAGCTTTTAGCACAAAATGAACACTTATTATCTATTGAATCAATAGTATTAATTTTTTAAGGTACGCTGGAATTTTCACTGCCGAAGAAGTGATCTATATCGCTCGAGAGAAGTTAATCAGATTACAATCACTATATATCGACCAATTTAGAAGACTACAATATATCTTGAAGGAGAAAAGGCGGAAGTATTTACATGCATTAAAGAAAGAAAAAGAAACGTTATGTAAGGCTTGTTTGTGATTTATTACATCAATACTATTTCTATATTTTCAGAAGCTCTTAATAAATTTAACCTATTTGCTTTACAAGTAGTAACGAAGGCTTTCAGAGCCTACTGCATCTTAGATATGTTAGCGTGCCTCATCTCAGTGTTTTGGAATTTCCGAGAATGCAATAATTGCATTCGCTGGAACTTCGCAGGTGCGTGGTCCAGGATTTCGTAAATAAACTGACACACAAACAATCCGATGACACTGTTCAGAATATATGTATTATACCCGAACTTAATTATTAACATAAAGATATTCTTTACGATCAGACCGACTGAACATTATCATCAGCCGATCAAACTGAGAGTTTAGCGTAGATTGCTACGAATTGCGAGGGTATTTTATAATCCCAATAAGCGTGTAGAGACCAACAGGAGGTAGTCCCAAAAACACATAAGCGACTGACATTCAGGAGCCTTTACTTACGCAAACATTACCATCCATCTTGCGGTATTCATACCACAATATTCTTAACTTGACTTAATCTACGTTTACTTATAACTTAAATCTACGGAGGAGACTAGGCAACGTCTTCTCGAGAATGGATCGGTAATAACGCTAATTTAGTAATCGGTCGATTGAGCACCGAAGTAGCCGTCCATACCGTAAATACGCGAATGAAACCATGGTGACCAGGATGCAATTCAATGACGCGCGCCAAATCCCATTTTGCAGGCGGCAGATTCTCATTACGCAGAAGAACAATTTGGTCGACTGCAAGCGACGTGGAATAATTATTACATTTAGAACGGTACTGGCGAGGCGTTACATAGTCTTTTGACCATCGCTTCCAAATTTCCTCTAACGGTTGGAGGTAAAGTCTCCAGCGCGTGCCTTACAGAATAGTTCTTCGCTACTGGAGCTGAAGCCGATACAAGTGGAGCACCGACAAGGAAGTGAGCAGGTGCGAGTGTGTCGAGAATTCATACACGCTTCTATGCCTCACAGAAGCGTGGTTAATTAACTCCTCGTACGTGTGCGGATCGAGGACACGTCAGCTCGCACGAAGTTGGTGCCACCTTCACTGTGGACAGTACAAGGTAAACCGCGACGCGAATAAAACCGTTAAAATGTTACTAGAAATGCAGTAGTTGAATAATCGCAGACGACCTCTAAGTGGACGGAGCGGGACGCCATACATACAAATAACGCAATGGATGCTGGATGTGACAGGTTACCGCGGCCGCCTATCACGCAAACTTTGAAAGGTCCGACATAATCTACGCCGCATTCGGAGAACTCACGCAATGGATGAGTGATCCGAGCCGAAGGCAATGAACCCATCAACTGTGTCGGGGTGCACTGACGAGCACACTTGATGCAATTTTCGATCACAGACTTGACCGTCTCTCGAGCTTGGAGAATCCAAACTTGCTGGCACAACGTAAGGTCAATGGCAACATGCAAACAGCCCATGTTTGCCGGAGAACGTTAGATTGGTTCTCTCAAGACGACCTGAGATTCTGATCAATCCACTTGAATTCAAAAACGGGTACAAGCGCTGTAATGGACTGGACTTGGGGAGACGTTGATTTATGCGCAAATAACGTGATCCATCAGGACCTGGATCGGTGCGGGTAAGAATTCTAATGCGGCCTCGTCATGCACAATGCCTGCGTTGAGAATCGGCCATTTGGATGTATCCGAATTGAGCCACTCACGGCCGTGCCACCATAAGGATGCATCCACCAGCTCAGTAGCTGAGATGCCACGAGATGCGATATCCGCTGGATTATCGATGCCTGGCACATGCCGCCACGGGACGTCAGGTAATAACGAGTGAATCTCCGCTACACGGTTCGCCACAAACGATTTCCACTGTAATGATTGGGCACGTACCCAATCCAACACAATGGTGGCATCTGTCCATGTTTGAACCCTGCAGTTGGAGAATGCGGGATCCTTCGGATCTGGACCAGATGTCAAGCAAGAAGCACCGCACTACTCAATTCAAGGCGCGGAATGTACAGCACCTTTAGAGGAGCCACCCGAATTTTTGCAGCATTGTGGCACAGCGACCAGACGAGTCAGCACATTTCAGATATATGACGGCTGTATATGGCCGAATAGTCGTGCAATTTGCGAGAGCACGACTCTTTTTGTGATGGTGGGCGCAATCGATTGGTTTAGAACGAACTTATAAGAATCCACCACCAACATATGCGTCATTAATGTCGACGAGCAGTGACGCCGCAATGCCAACCCACTTGCGCAAGGTGAAATGTCCTTTGCTTAAAATCGCCGTGAGTTCGTGTCAAATGCTTTTAGCTTCGTCGATCGAGTCAGCACCAAAGAGGGCATCGTCGACGAAGAAATTGCCGAACAGAGCGTTATTGCCTAAAGGGAAGGCGTCATCCTCATCCTCTGCCAGTTGGCGCAATACTCGTAGCGCCAAGAATGGAGCGCTGGTTGTTCCATACGTCACCGTAAGAAGTTGGTTCGGAATCATAACGTCGGATGGTGATTGTCGCCATAAGATCCGCTGAAAATCCACATCTTGGCCATCTATGCGGATTTGCCGATACATTTTTTCGATGTCAGCGACGTACACGAAGCGATGCATACGCCAATGCACATGGAGCATCGTCAAATCGGCATAAAGCGGAGGGCCAACCAACTCTAACTCGTTTATCGAGGTGTCAAGTGTCGGTTGAACCGAAGCGGCACACGTTGCGGCGCCGGTTGCCTGGCAACGAAGGGCGTGTGGAAAGGAGGAGGCCGGGCTAAGTGCGGCGATCTTCGATGAAGTCAGATGACTCCGAGAGTGGCCGCTTCAGGCCGCTTAGAGAAAAATAACAAGAGCAATCGGTGCTCCTTCGTTTTTGCTGACTATACTGTGAGTGACGTGGCGACTTGTAAGGATAGCACGATATGAAGGGAATCGCACAATTACGATCGCGGCCGATGATGACGAATGTCGTGTTCACTACCGGTTCACTCTCGGATAACTCTCGAAATACTTTCAAATAATTTCGTCCAAATATGTTTATTAGGTACTTCTACCTTAATTAGTAGTTCACTCGCGAATAATTTTCGACACTCCACTTACAGATCCTGGCAAGATCGCCACTTTTTTTTTTAATTTCCGAGAATGCTGTAATAGTATTCGCTGGAATCGCAGATGCGTGGTTCAGGATTTCGTAAATAAACTGACACATAAACACTCCGAAGATACTTTTCAAAATATATGTATTATATACTAACTTAATTATTAACATAAAGATATTCTTAACGATCAGACTGACTGAATATTTCATTAGCCGATCAAATTGAGAGTTTAGCGTATATTGACAAAGTGTGCGGTTTACCGTAGATTGCTACGAATTGCGGGGATATTTTGTAATCCCAATAAGCGTGCGGAGACCAACACGAGGTAGTCAGGTGGTCTCAAAGACAAATAAGCGACTGTCTTTCAGGAGCCCCTTACATCGTGAAAGCAATAAATAAATAAATGTTTAGTTATATTAGAAATCAGCATATAACAACAAGCAGATAACAACAATGAGATTTTCTAGAACATATTGAAGACACTTGATTTGAGTGAGCTCTTTGTTCACTTTTGACCATAATTAGATACATTGTCTTCCGCCCAATCATTTTGTTCACCAATACTATCTTCTAGTGAAAGATATATTGACATAATTGACAAAATTACATAAAGTCAGCGTAGCGAAATCAAGAATTTCCGTGCACCTGTCATTTCCTATTCGTGTTTCCAATTATTCACGTCATTGCGCGAAATACTTTCTCTTCCGACCAAAGTACCAATAACAAATTGAATATATTTTTGCGGTTAACAAGTAATTCCATAAAGAACATACTTTTGGAATTGTAACATTAACTTTTCAGTAAACTCTTGTTCATAACACTTCTGGCACCCCGACATGAATGCCCTCTATCGCGCACCATCGTTCTTCCTTATGACGAATTTTTCTCTTCGGGGTCTCGAACTCACGACTTCTCCGTGATTGAGTCGGACCGTCGGTAGCCTTCGACTCACCGTCCTTTGCTCGCTGGACTTTAGCGTCCCGGCTGACGCTGCGCCAGGTGAGCAGGCTAGGGGGGTCAGCCTCTGACTCCTTCCGCGCCTGAAAATCGCGAAACACACGCGTTCACTAAGAATAAGCGGCGGAGGGATAGGGAAACATAAACAAAAATAAGCACTCTTATTTATTAGTAAAGAAACGAAACAGTTAAATTCTACTTTATTGTAGTAAAAGCAAATGAAAAAACTCAGAAAGAACAGCGTGGTGCGCCGCGACTGCTGCTACCATGCTCCCTCTCTATCGTTGCGCTCTACTACCCGACGCCGGGTACAAACACGCTGCCGTCTCAAAATGGCGGCTTTCCGTCGCGCCTTCTCTCCCTAATGGCGGCGTTTACCGACGTCGTCTATTCACTCGACGCGTCGCCTTCCTGACCGACGCGGTCGCCTTTAATGGCGATTATTTCGACCGATACACAAACACGGAGCCCCACGTTGGGCGCCAAAATGTATGACGTAAATCGCGGGTGACTCGAATTCCCGGCACTGCAGCCCTCTTCGCCGTCCAAGACAATGGACTTTTCGCCGGACCGGCGGACGCCAGGCGAAGGGCTGAACACGTCAAATTTTAATTCAGCCCGGCTAGCTCCAAAAATCGGTAGGGGGTCAGCCTCTGACTCCTTCCGCGCCTGAAAATCGCGAAACACACGCGTTCACTAAGAATAAGCGGCGGAGGGATAGGGAAACATAAACAAAAATATGCACTCTTATTTATTAGTAAAGAAACGAAACAGTTAAATTCTACTTTATTGTAGTAAAAGCAAATGTATATATATCTCACTGGTTACGGAATAAGTGATATAATCACCTCGGGAACGGACGGTCGTGCTGGACCGGACGGGATGCTACGCGGTATCCTTACTGGACGCGGAAACACGACGGGTAGGGTAACCTGGCACAAGTCTGGAGGTGTACTCTTTAACACGTGGAATCACGAGTTAAGGCGCAGGACCTAGACACTTATCAGGATAGCGGTGATGGCCGAGATGCCTTGACGCTACGTGGAAATACGTCGACGAAGGGGTCTGCGACTCTGGACCTGTGGGTATTCTTCTCATTACGTGAAAACACGAGCGAGGGAATGAAGTACCCATGTCACGGCTGGACAGGAACGGAATGGGCCATGAAACACGAGTGACAGAGCTCCGGCTCGTCTACGGCGCTATTCGTATTGCTGCGTGGAAACACGAGGCCACCCGGACGATGCCGCTAAGACGACTGCTAACTTTGCTGCTCCCGCGACCGCTTTTATACCCACACCTGGGCGCTCTCGGGGCGCGAGCGCCGTCGATCGAGCCTCGAGCGGTTTAGACGCCTAGCGGGCGCGATAGTAGAGGCAACGAGGGCGGACGGCAATGTCCCTCTCGTTGCAGGTTAAATCGAAGTAATTATACATTATTTTGATATTTTGGGTCATTAAAGTTCATAATTGTATTAATATTCGTTCTTCTTTTATATAATGTGCTGCTATTGCTTGATTAAGTGAAAAGTTTGCATGCTGTTATTTTTGTGTACCTTTATAATTATACTTATTCTTGCAGGTAATTTTTTTTATTATTTCATTGTTTACTCTGCTTTGATTACCTTATTTTATAATTCACATATAAAGAAGAAAACGATTAGAATAATATACATAATCCAAACATGACACATAAAAATTTATTCTTCAATTATATTTTCAACAAATTTATCATTGTTACTACCAGAAAATCATAAAGCAAGATGACTTAATGAATGGTAACATTTCTTTCTTTCTTCAATGTATTTATTTACAATCTGTTCATTTAATCGGGCACTGGGTAAATGTTTTAACAATTAAGAGAGAAAAGAAATCACGTGAATGTTTATCGACCAGTAAAGCAGTCTTTTAACATTTGCTTTATTACCAATATGGAATATATTTTTAAACATTTTGAACCGTGAAACTATATGCATTGTTTTTAATAAGTCTGCGTCTACGCGGAGAGAAATTTTTAGCGCTTATAGCTCGGAAATTTGCAGCGCTCATGGCACGGGTCGATCTATGCCCTAAGAGGAGGAGTTTCGTGCCAATTCGGTAACCAGTTGTGCGTTTTTGGTACATGTGCATGCGTACTGTCACTTTAAGATACGAGCCTGGTATTAGCGCATGATGCCATATAGCTATAAACGCAATCAAAATTCTCTCCGTGTAGTTGATTTGGGTGTACTGAATGTCTGTTCTGTTAATTTGTGTACTTGAAGATTTTTCTAATGATAATCACTGAGAACGAACCATGGGTCATCAACAATGTCTCAGTATTTGGTATTAAAAACGTTTAATTATGCTAATATTGGAGTCAGCTACGGAGCCACAAAGCTGAATTGGTTTGAGAATACTCTTGTAGAGTAAAACTTTGTTCTATAGTGATAGGTATGATCTTCTGCCTATCGGCCAGTACATATTTTTTTAATATCAGATTAAGATGCTTGCTTGTTTATTCCATATACGTGCCCTCCAGGTTAGACGTCTATCCAGCTGGATTCCCAGGTACTTGTTTTCTTCTTTCTTTGGTATGAGAACACCGATTATACTTGAGGACTAGATTTTTTGCGTAATGCGAAAGTTATTAGACTAGTTTAATTGGCGTCAGACGGCGTTACTAAGCCTATGCTGTATTGTAACAGAACGGTCGCGATGCCTACGCGTCTTTCTATGTTCAGTCGCAATCAGGTACCGCTACGCTACGGAACTCAATATACGAACGATTCGCTGTTTCAATAAAATATACATTATTTGTATTCGCGTAAGTTCGTTACCCGAAATCAATTCCCTGTCCAACAAAGGTTAGGTACGCACACTCTTCAGCGTCAATATAAATTCTCCATTTTCCGAGCAAATTCCCTAGTTTATTAACTTGGTCTTGTAGATTTAATGATGTTAGATTGTGATTCATGTGCGGTTCAGTAAATACTGTATCATCTACAAATGTTCCATTGATAACGACTCTCATGATTGGCAGATGAGCAGATTCAGTGAATATAATGTAGGGCCCACAACACATCCTTGGGTCAATCCTGCATTTACAGCACGTATTTGGACAATTATCATTAACCCTCGCTTGGAAGGTCCTATTAGAGATATAAGATTTTAATTCTTTACAATAATTACTAGGAAAATATTTTCTTATTTTGTAGAGGAGACCCGTGTGTCATACCTTATTGAAAGCCTGAGCCACGTCTAGAAATACTGCCGACCATTAGCCTCCTTTTTCCAATTAATATTTTATTGTTATCCTGTTTCTTTGAGCTTGCTCCATTGTTCAGTGCTGTTATCTAAAACCATATTGATGTTCCGGTATTAGTTCTTTCGTGCTGATAATTATATTTAGCATAATTAATACCCTTTCCAAGATTTTGGTCATAATAATGAGTGGAAGATGTAGTAGGTCTGTGCGACGTGAATTCACAGGGATCTTTACATGGTTACTTCGCCTGACGCAAGGCGTCACACGCCTTGCGTCAGGCGAAGTATTGAATTTACCAACAAAAATATGTCCGATTCTTCGATTTTGGGAATTTTTTGGTGAAATTTATTCGACCGATTTTTAAAATTGACCACTCATTCTCTTCGTCTATTCCTGGACAACATGAAAGTATTGTCTTTATTATCGTGTAAAAATTAAATCGGGTCGAAGGCAGGGTTTGAAGACATGGAAGTCGAAATGTCCGACATGTCGTACGTACGTACGTACGTGTGTACTCTTGATAACGAACAAATACTGGATTCCAAACTTAGCTGGAAACTAAATGTAAAAGAGAGAGCGAAAAAGGCGGCAATATCATTTTTTGCCTGTAAGAAGACCTTTGGAAAGAAATGGGGAATGCAGCCGTGGATAACCCATTGGATGTACATAGCAATTGTACGAACCATTTTATGTTACGGCGCCATAGTATGATGGAAGGCACTACAGGTGAATGGAAACCTGGCAGAGCTAACCAAAATACAAAGAATGGCGTGCATGGTAACCACCGGCGCACTCAGATCCACATCCACGGCGGGCTTGAAGATATTTTTAAACCTGTACCCAATGGACATACATGTGAGAAGAGTGGCCTGTGGCAGCGCAGTCGGACTAAGAGATGCGGGATGGTGGAGACACTCAACTTACGGACATGGAAGCATCTTGCGATGCAACCCGCTGGGAAGAAAACTGCCAACCAGTACGGATTACATCGCACCGCAACTAGAGTTCATGAACAAAATACCCTACATCTCTCTGGAAAATGATGACTGGAAGGCAGAGCTGATAAAAGCTAAAAAACATGCTGTCTTCACGGATGGGTAAAAAAGAGGGGATAGGGCGGATAGGTTAAGGATTGTAAGGACATTCTTAACCGGCTGAAAGAAACCTGCAACATACAACTAAACTGGATACCAGGGCATCAAGACATTCTAGGGAATGGAAAAGCAGACGGATTAGCCAAAAGACGGACTAAATATGCAGGTTACGGAAAACGGTAGAATAAGTTATGAAGCCACGAAGAAACTAGTATTCCAAGTGTCAGAGACAGAAGCCAACAGTAGATGGATACGATTCGCATCATGTCGTGTCACTAGACGAATGTGGCCTTTGATAAATGCAAGCAATACAAAATTCTTGCTTTCATTAAAGAGACCGACAATAAGCCGACTAACGGGGATAGTGACAGGGCACTGCCTAATTGGCAAACTGTCCGAGCTCATGGGGGCCCCGACTCACGACTACTGCCGAAGTTGTTTGGATGAGGACGAAGAAAAATCGATTCTCAATGTGATTTGTGAATGCACTGGCTTGATGAGCAGAAGACGTTGTCATCCTGGAGAGCCCTTCTTCGACAACCTAGAGGATGTGGCATCCATTCGGTTGGGAAAACTACTAAAATTTGTTGACTCAACCGGGTGGATAGAAAGATGAAAAATTCTTACATATAGAGGTACCCCACTTACGTGGAGGTTGCGTGACACACAGGTCACGCCGGAGGGGATCGCAATGGGCCGTGCCTGCCTCCGAGTGTCGTGGGAGGGGTACATAACCACTCCCCCCTTTAACCTAACCTAACCTAACCTACCAAGTACATTGCGTCGCAAATTGCCGTTTTTCCTCCTAACTTCGACTTTTTTTACTTTGTTTCATTCACTTTTTTCCAATTATCTTATGAACAAAACATCCTAACAACATGATTTTTTTTTTAAACACGCAGTTCGATGCGCCCGAAGCAATAATTGATGACAACATTGTTGAAAATTCAAATTGGCGGCCACATAATGAAAATTTCTGATATTTCTGCCTTTTTTATAGTTATTTCACTAACTAGACTAGACGGACATAATTTTTGTTATTATATTTTTGGGTTCCTTATGGTCTGAATCGTGGACATTTCATGAAAAAATAGGGGGTCATTTTTTTTTTGCCAGGGTGACCGAATTCAATACTTCTTCCGACCTACGGTGCGGGTCGAAGTAATTAATACATGCATAACAAAACCGTATCAGATTAATACAGGAGTGCCCCAATGCAATCTCCTAGGGCCAACATTATATCTTATATATTGTCACCCCCGGGCTAAAGACCCCAAAATTTCGCCCGCCGTCGCCGCGCGTAGTCGCTCCGAATCCACACGAACCTAACCTAACCTAACCTACGCGCTGGATGGTAATTGAGGGTGCCAGACGTGCCTAAGCACGCCAAATTTATAAGCGCGCCACACGCGCTGATGTCCGCTAGCTCAGCCCCGAGACGCGCTCAGCAAGGGAGAGGGCGTTATTCGCGGGCGCGGTAACCTCCAATAATGGCGACTACAGCGGACGAGGGCGGCTTTAACTAAAATTAATAATAATTCACTCACGTAACTTAAACTCGGACTCAAAATCTACCCAAACAATCGCGGCTTGAGGCTGAACCGATCGAGCCTCACTCTCCGTTACCGAACAACTAAAATCTACGCCCTACCTTACCGATTTGTTCCCCGACACACACTAGAACTCACAAAATTCGACGAAGTACTCGAACTAATACGCACCGAACTAAATCGAACGACACGAAAATGTAATGACAAAATTTTGTCTCTAAATAGAGATAGGTAGCCCCTCGAACAAAAAGGAATACAAAAACGCGGACGCTTCCTTGCAGGAGCGTAGATAACCATGGTCCAACCCACAGCGATAACCTTGCCCGACGCGAAGGGCCGACTTTGCCGAAAACAAAACGGAGAAATCTAAACGGAAAAAACACCGACGTAATAGCACACGATCACCCCATCACTACTACGAAATTAACCCGCCCCTGTAGAGATCCTAACTTAAGGTAACTACGCGGCGGTATTGTATTTTTGCCGAAATATTACCAGATCGGAATATAGGTAATTTTTTGTTAAATAATTACCTGAAAGATAATCGTTTCCCCGAGAGTGATCCATATTTTAGTAAGTAGTAAATTATTATTGTCGATTAGATTTTTTTGTAATTTAAAGATAACCCGAATTAGCGCCGATAAACAATTACGCGAAAGATAACCGATTTCACGAAAGATAACCAAATTTTGGACTAGAAGTTCTTAATCAAATAAAAGAAAAATTTCAGAACTCTTCCACTAAATCTGAAAAAGTGTTGCTTTTAACTTTAGCGCCGAAGTCTTGGAGTCGTAGTATGTTGACTACCGAATTTGGTGCCTCTGAATGGCAGGCCAGGAAAGCCAAACAGTTGGTAGCCGAATGTGGAATTTTATCTTCGCCGAATCCAAAAAAAGGTCGACCTTTGCTAAAAGTGAAAGTGTCATTAACTCATTATAACTCATTATTATTTTATATTGATGATAGTTGTAGTCGTGTGATGCCGGGCATGAAGGATTACGTTTCTTAAAAAACGTGATGGATCTCACGAGCAAGTTCAAAAGCGATTACTTCTGTGCAATCTTTAAACTACATTCCATATTCAAAGAGCAGAATCCTGGCATCGACATTAGTTTGTCGAAGTTTTCGCAGTTAAGACCTCGACAATGCGTACTCGCCGGTACTGGCGGAACTCATACAGTATATGTGTGTGTTCATCATGAAAATATGAACTTACTGTTGGATGGGCTCAAGCTAAGAGAAATCACGAAGGGTACCGATTTTCCCGTGATAGATTCTCATGATGCGCTAAATAAGATTGTATGTAAATATACTACTCCAGAATGCTATCTTAATGAATGCGGTTCATGTCCGGGCACTAAAAGAATATCAAATCTGGCAACAAACTGACAGAAGCACTTTACGTACCGAAATAAGTGATGCAGAAGATTTTGTAGACAGATTTTGTGAATATCTGTTGAAGCTAAAATCACATTCTTTCATCGCTAAAGAACATCGTCTTTTTTGAAGTATATAAAAATTAATATCAAAGACGATGAATTCCTTATTCTATGTGATTTTGCTGAAAACTATGCATTTGTCGCACAAAATGCCCACTGTCAATCCATTGGAATAATGATCAAGTTACGATCTTCACAACAGCGATTTATTATACATAAAACGGCGAATTAAAGTATCGAAGTCTAGTTATTTTATTGGACAGTTTAAACTACGACACTGTGGCAGTGTATGAATTACAAAAAATCATAATAAACTATTTAAAAAAGAACTTTAATCCAAAGAAAATAAATGTATTATTTTACTGACGGAGCAGCTCAATAATTAAAAAATAAATACAATTTTAGAAACATTATTCATCATGAAACTGACTTCGATATTCCTATTGAATGGCACTACCACGCGACTGTTCATGGTAAAGAACCATGTGACGGTATCGGCGGAAGCTTGAAAAGGCTTGCAGCAACAGCAAGTTTACAAGCATCGCCTAAAGAATAGATGTTAACTGCTGATGGTCTTTACACTGAAAAAAAAGACGCCGTTTTAGCGGGAAATGGTCGTGACGCCGCAATTGCGTATGAACCGACAGCAGTTTTGGCTGGACAGACATACGCTGATTTGGCTGTACAATCGTGCAACTGTATTTGCTGACCTATTACGTCAAAACAGCCGGGATTTTCTGTCTATCGGTTTTTTTTTCAGTGAGCAAGTAATATACGGCGGTATTGTCCAAATAAATTAATGATTGGCAATAATTGTTTAGTGTAAATATGCATTCTATGTATATTTTTATATATACTTAGTGTATATATAAATAAAAAAAAAATAAAATAAAATAAAAAAAAAAATATAAAAAAATAAAATAAATAGTGTAAAAATGCGAAATGTCGGACATTTCGAGTTTCATGTCTTCAACCCATGCCTTCGACCCGATTTAATTTTTACACGATAATCAAAAAAATACCTTCATGTTGTCCAGGAATAGACGAAGAGAATGAGTGGTCAATTTTAAAAATCGTCGAATAGATTTCCACCAAAAAATTCCCAAAATCGAAGAATCGGAAAAATGTTTGTTGGTAAATTCAATACTTCGCCCGCCTTGCGTCAGGCGAAGTA
>JAPYZR010009307.1:0-11014 GCA_030522945.1 Trichopria nigra | reverse complement strand
AAAAAAAAATGTCTCTCATTTCAAACAGAGTTATGAATCAGCACTTGCCGAGGAACGTCGAAACAAAATACAGATCAAAGACTCGTAACGGTATTATAAAGAAAATAAAATTGATGGTGTGTGTTATATATTTTTAAATGTATAATGGATGCTCTTTCGTGGCATAATGTCCAGCAATAAGAATCGAAATACGGAAATTGGATTTTGTCAATGGGAAATAAAAAAATGACAAGAAGTATAGTCCTATATAAAAGTATTGTATAACAGTTACTAAATGTCACATTGACAGATTGTAAATAAACTGAGGACGAAAAAAATTTTGATCAACTGTTAAAAATAAGTATTCGAAATATTCGTAAAAATGTACCTAATTAAAATAATGAAATATAAAGTAAAAAAATAAAATATTATCTGATACTTTCAATAAATCGAAACTAATCAATATGCTAAAATTCGAAAAATTGTATCTTTGTTAATCCGTTAAAGAAAATCATGAACGTGAACTCAAATTACTCGAAAATATATACTGAATCAAACAGTCATCGGATTTTTAAAATTGACCAATCAGAAGTCGAGATATCTCCGATTTTCTATAAAATAATGTACTAATCATAAAAAAAAATGTTATCTTTGTTAGTTTATTCAGGAAAATAACGAAAAAATACTCAGGGAACAGTACATGGAATCAAACAGTTGTGGATTTTTTACAAATTGAGCAATCCGATTCTCCGCGATCTCCAATCTGCATGAAATGTCTAAGATTTTAGAACACAATGCACCAAAATATGCAATCAAACGTTTTGTGATAACGAATCTTTTTTCCGTCAAATTTAAAAGTAATTAAACGATTCTCTCGAATTTTGATCGACAATATTTTCGATATCATCATTTTTTTAACCCAAAATATATCCTCTATAGTATATTGATAAGGGTTCTTCGGTATTTCCGTCACACACTGCATTATTCAAACAACACTTTTTCTCTCAGGCCTGGAGCAGTACGTAACGTTCGATCGAAAAAATTGCAGGACTTAACACTTTCTCGATATCCTGCTACACCGCGGCTAATTTCCCACTTTGCATGCCGCAACGCCAACGAATGGCCAACCACCTGAGACACATATCGACTTTCACGCTAAAGTTCATACGCTTCCGATAAAGATATCTGTGCGAAATTTATGGCTGCTCGGCTCCAGCCGTGTTTCTTTTTCGGCACAGCCTACATACATATATACAAGCGCACGTCGCGATAATGCCCAATTGCCAATACGGTGGCGGCACTCGATCTTCACCGATCTTCACCGAATAAAAAATGGCGCCGATCGTATCTTCAGAGAGCGGTGCGATTGATAAGAATAGGGTCGAGGATCAGCTGTTGTGCGGCGGTCGACGATCCCGTTCGCGCATATAATACGCACGCGCACGTATCTAGTTTCCAAACCTATTGAAAGTAATTGGATCGCCGGCAAAAAAAGAAATCTAGAACGGGCGACGGCCGATATCGCAAAAAGGAATAATTCACTCGCGTCAAGGGAAAGTCGAAAAAGTCGTTTGCGTATATAGAAAAGCGGCGTTGAAGCGTGGCAGGCCTGGCTGCCAAAGCCGAAGGTAGCTGTAAGGTAGTTGGAGGTGAGAGGAGCGAAAGAGAGTGGCGAGAGAAAGATGAAGACAGCGTGCAAGGGAGGCCCCGAGGCAGCCAGATAGCGTAAAAAGATCGGAACGATCGAAGGATCGAGCGTCGGTGGCAACCCGAGCGAAAGGATCGCAAAAGGCAAAGGATCGATGATCCAGGCATCCGTATACATATATATATATGCACACCTCCAAGGTCTTCTCGTACATATAGAAAGGGACAGTTTTTCGGTGTGCCGGCCACTGGAACGATCCGTCCACTCCGTATATACTGGACCACTGATGGAATTTTTCGTCGGCCGTTCACCCCAGAAGAGATTTTCCCGAAACCAGCACCTTTAATGAAATCTCAGTGTCGATGAACCTTATTTCATTGAGCGAGGCCCGCCGACCTCAGGGAGATGGTGGAACCTTTCGGTGCAACAGAAACGTGCTTCCTCCTGGCTATATGTGTATATGTATATACGTTATAGGATCGTTCGCCTTTTCGAAGCACGTGTCCGCTGACCCTTTCGAGAATTGTTTTGCTGTTGAAATCGGCAAGGGAATTGCGATTTGTAAACAAGATTTATTCCAGACGTCGTTCAACATCTGATCTCGACCGACGTGTTTATACGCTCTCGATAGGTTGATTTATCGAAATTATTGCGTTCAGATGTGCTATTATATGTGATTTTTTACCCGTGGGATCTGTAATTGCAGCAATATAAAAAAAAAAAGAAAAGAAAAAATCTGGTTTTTCGCGCTCGGGACATTTCGCCGTGTTTGTTTTACTCCAGCAGAACGAAATTCCCAGAGTACGGGCGTGCTCCGAGTGCACTTAAAAGAGCGCTCTCGACCGCCCGAGCCATTTTATTGCCCGACTTTATAGGCGATTACACAGAGAACAAGGCGAATGACTATTTTGGAAAATTGACGTTTGCGCAATCGGCGATGATTACGCATGCATTGTTGTGTATCCGATAATGCCATTTGGTCAGCGGCCGTTAAACGTGCGCTCCGGGAAATAGGGGAAGTTCGCTTTTACCGATCGTTAATGGTCGGATGATGTTTTCATTTAGGCTATTATAATTGGCTGATAGACTGCAGTTTACATACAAAAGTTACATTTGTTTCTATTGCCTCGCATTATTTGTTTAAAGGTGAATTTCATTGCGGATTTAACCCTTTTGTTAATCGATTACGCGAAGTGATTTATTTGATTTTCACCATGTGTTTCTTCAACATTTTGTTCGTATCAACATTTCAACTGAAAAACAATTCATCTTTTGTTCTTAAGGAAGGTATATCCAAATTCGTTTGAAAATACGACTGATATAACGGCCAAAATTCGTACGCGGAACTTTTCAAATATTTGAAATTCAAAATGGCCACCGAACTATTAGAATCTGACATATTCTCGAGATATTGACATATAGTTCGCAGTTTATTATGAAATAATGGTTCCGTTTCTGGTAAGATTCGTGATTTTTAAAATGACGAAATGAATAATGACGATAGGTTACAAATTTCAAAATGTCCGCCACATTTTGAAATTATAATATAATGGACATAAACATCAGAATTTTCTGTTATTTGTATTAAACTAAATGCTCGAACTCGACGTGACTTGATGTCAACGTGAGTTTCATCGAAATATGAGTAAAAGGTTTGAAATATATGTCATATTTCGGTGGCCATTTTGATTTCAAAGTATCTGAAGAAATTTTTTTCGGAAATTCGGTTTTAGCCACGACTGGTCTTATTGTTGCATGAATTTGGTAACTACGACGTAAAAGCGTTTTACCTTGTTTATAGAAATAGCGTTGTTTTGACGACATATTAGGAAGAAAAAACATCAAAATATGAAACATAATGACAAATAAATCGTTCACATAAATTACGATTTAAAAAAATCGTGATAAAATTATGTTATCTTAAAAATGTCTGAAACGTGAATTTTCTTCTGTTTTTCAAATTGACAGTACTAATTATGACTTTTCTTATGACGGCATACAAAAGCTGGTGCTGGAGCGTTCGAAAAAATACTGAAATATTTCTAAATTTGAACGTTTCAATTTCGACAATGATATAGTATTGACACAATATCCTGCAGTAGTTTACTCTAATTTAGCACATTTTAAAATTTTATCACATAAATGGAACGTTGACTGAACTTTTACACCGTTTCGAGCGCTAGACGAGTTATTAGATCCGGGAGCTCAATTTATTACCTCAATTATTACGTGAAATTGTGAGCATTCTTTCTTCTGCTTTCCATTAATGTTTAATGTAAATAATTGTTTCTTGTTAATTATACCTTACTCAGTTTTTCTTTTAATTTCTTAAACAGTGTCCTTCTACTCTCCTTTATTTTTAAGGCTTACCTTCTTTTATGTTAATATCATTTTTCATAATTTAAATATATATATGTATATATATGTATATAAAATTTAAGTTTTTGAAATAAATCAACATCAACATTGATTCATCAATTATTCCCAGGATGGTTTTAAAACTGGATGCTACTTATCGATTCCTCAACATTAACAGAACCTGATCAACAGTAATTTTGTTATATTTTTTAATCTTTTTTTTTTCAGAGAATTAGAATTCTAATTTTTTTTTTATAAATTCAAAATTTTGTGAGAAAATTTATAAATTATATTTTAATACGATGATGAAAGCTGATAAACGAGAATATAATAAAAACGATGAAGAAAAATGACTTATATAACAAAAATTAATTTATAAAATATATACATTCTCTTTAGCTATTTGAAGTGAATATTTTCAATGTTTATTTTGATATATACGCCTTTAAACCTACGTTCAATTTTAATTGTTTATACATCATAATCTCCCTTCGGCTTCGTTTACTTTGAAAATATTTTTTGTTATACTTTCGCCTTTATCAAGTTCTTAATAATCTTGATAACGTTGATAAGTGTGTTCTTATACAAGAGTTTGAGGCAAATTTACATCCTTTTATAATAATTCTTCATTCCGAAAAAATAAAGGGAAAGGTATATTTTTCTTTATCATTATTCTTATCCTTCAAAGTTAAAAACTTAAATTAAAATTTATCAAATTTAAATATTAAAACGGGTCGAAGTAATAAATAGTAGTCGTGCAGTAAATACACGCTATTCAAAAATCTAACTTTTAATCGATTAAACACCACACAGGTTTTCTGACGAAATGATGTAACGGAACATAAAAATCTGCATTTATTTCATTCTTATATTTATAATAAGTATGTACGGCAACAACATTTCTTAAACAAAAAATGTATTATTCGTCCGTTACACTTTTCGTAAAAAAAATATGATATATATTTTTCTCTTTTCAACAAACATTATTATTTATGTTCACTTCAGTTGCAAAAATGGCCTTATAATTTACATATACACGACAGCGTCATTGATCATATGCTTTGCAATAAAAAAATACCCTAAAAATCGAGCACCCCTATAAAAATCGAAATACAAATGGATTGCGTGTCTCGCAGTGGCATATTAAAAATTCATCGCGCAATGACCAATGACAGATTTCGACGTTATCAGTTGAATTCCATATTGCCGAGCTGCAAAAAGTATCGTTTGATGGATGAATTTCTTCGTCATTCTTATCGTCATTGATAATAAGTTTCATTCTGAATTGCAGTCGCGATCAGAGATATTGTCACACCGTCACACATATATATCTGCATATAAGAGTGAAATATTCAATGAGCAACCTGCCATAACTCTTCGAAGTCGATTGTAAACAGTCGGGAAAATTTTAATAAACATTACTCGTTGCCGAACAAAGAGTGACGGACGGGAGGTGAAAATGTTAAACGCGATACTTGATTAAATTAACAATATTGAATGAGCGTAAAAATCACTTTCATACACGCGCTGACATATTAATAACGATATCATTGCGCGGCATTATCATGTCTGCAAAATTTACGGTCACTAAAAACTATTGGCGCTAAGATAATCGAGGTAAAGCTTTCAGTCATCTGTCACATAATCGCATAATGGATGACGGTCATCCTCCGACAAATTATAATGCATCGCTTCTGAACCCCCGAGGAATTGTGAACGTTTAATAGCCGTCTGTCAATCAGCAATCACTGTCTCGCCTCGTGAATACTCGTAAAAAGTATATTTTAACGCATTAGGCAATATATGTATATATATATACACACAATACAATTATTTACCCGCTAAGAAAGGATATATGAAAGGCGAATGCAATGGTTTGAAAGTATGCTCGAACGTTACCCAAGATTCTAAGCGAGAAAATCCGAAGCGTCATTTTTCTCACGGCATATATATAATTGATAGTTTTCGAAAAAGCAGATATATACATGCAGCATCGTTACCGAAAGATTATGCGAGATCTCGACCAATACTGGAATTCGAACAATATCGAGGCGATTGTTTTTTGCCACTCAAAAACTTGAATAGTTGTGCACGGCTTTACGCGAATAATGACGAATGACCGGTTCTAGAATCAGAGACAAGACGGATTGTTCGCTCTCGTGTAGGTGGAAGTTTGAACTAGATACGAGATTAATTAACGACAACCCCCTTTCGAGCAATATTGATCGCCTCGTCAATGAAATCTTAATCGAATAGGCGGAATTTCATCGCGTCAAGATCTCCCGGTTTGCGCGACTGATAACGGGCGCGTTTTAATCTTCTAATAACTTATCGAATCAGTCAAGGATATTGCAGCAACGGATGATGAAATACCGTGAAAGGGCGCGCGGCACAGAAATTCGAGATCTGCGCTGCAACGTCTAGACAAGTGCAAACAATACTCTGAAAAGCTACTTTGGCTTTGATGGACTTTCAGGGGGACAGTGTTACGAGTGCAAGGCTGGCGAGATGCAGGTCATCCGTTATTATTGTTTTGGTGTAACGCTTTGAGGTGTGTAGTGTAATTTATGAATGATGATGCTGACAAATTATGAACGTAGAAGAAAGTCCACGTGTGTGTCCATGCACCAAATCATATTATATAAATCTAAAATCGTAACATAACTCATTAATCCCGGATGATCGATAAAGTCCGATCTATGGTCGCAATGATCAACTCTCTATGGTATTTTATATCATAACAACCCAATAAATAGTCAATGTCTCCTATAAGATGGCTGAGTTATTAACCTGAAACTTTAGCCTCGCAGGTCACAGCTTTGCCAGGGCTTGCGTAACCTGATTGCGCGGTAGGAGTGGCAACCAACCTCACCTAATACACTCCACGATGTGATTTACATTTTTGCGATGACTTGACAATCAGCCTTGTCTAATTGCACAAATCGCACAAATCGCACGTACACAGTAACAACGATGAATTTGTGCTTTTTCATGCATTATATATTCGGAGGCAACACCAAACATACGTCGGTAAAATAGCCGACGATTCTTCGAATCTGGTCAGGCATTTATGAATGACACACTTTAAAGAGATCTCATCAGCGAATGATGGATGACATTTTTCTACGACCGCGCAGTGCAAACAATGAAAGCTTTCCGAAGTCTGGCGGGTGCCCATTACTCAGACACTCTAACACCGCAGGTGCATATGAAGAAGAAAGCACCTGATTGCACAACGTTGGAGGCACCTATAACCACACCTAACTTTGCGAAGCGACTCGCCGTGTGTAATCGGACAAATCGCACGTATGATATATCAGTGAAGTTGTACCGTTAGGGCGAATTCTACGACTTGTCTCGCCGTACCGCCACCGTATGTATATACATATATATATGTACACGAGGATAGTTAAGCAGGTAGATAGCGATCGCACTGATAGCAGCTCTCGATTGAATCGGAGCCAAGCGTTCGAGCGAGATTTCACTCGGTGCTCTAAGCGCGAGGTCGATCGGGCTGTGCCAAGAGTAATGGATGCCTGTCGAGAATTGAAAAGAGAAAAAAAGTCAGAAAAGAAAGGCAGCCTAGACCCGGCGAAACTCGAATTTTCAAAAAAAAAAAAAAAAAGAAGAAAAAGAACTAGTGGTAAAAAATCTCTTATCGCGCTGGCGCAGTTAACGAACGGGTTTTGTGACTGGATATCTCATAATTGGCATTTTACTACTAAATTATTCGAGGCGAGAATTTCCATCTTGAAGAAATGCAGATTTCTTATAAATTGAGGCGCGTTGCGCAAACAACCGGGACTGGACGGCGTGCTCGAATTATGACGTTGGGTAAGAAACCGGAATCGTTTCTATACGTTATAGGTTTTAGAGCGTTGAGCTCTCCCGGGCCGAGTCGGACGCGTGAAGAACAATGCGATTAAGAATGATATTGCGGATTTGCTATCGGCAAGAACTTCTTCACTTGCAGTGAAAGGGCACCGATTGCCGTATAATCTTGGCGTCTTATTGGCGTGCTTGAATAAGGTGCGCTTCTTTCGAATCTCGGAACACCTGGCGGATTCGCCATATATATATATGTATATGTATAGGATCGTCGATCTTCCTGGACAAACTGGATTTGCGTAAGGAAGAGACGTTTTTACCTCACAAGAATTTCGAAAGGTCTACTTAATGCGATTTATGCTGCGTTTGCTTCTCTTTGGAAGACAATGCCAGGTGCATTGACAGTTCGCGCGACGAATGAGATGTTTTTATTTCGATTGCGTGTATATCAGTGCTGAAGACTCGACGGAATTGACTCGGTGATTCATCGGTGTGAATGAAGTGTGTGAAAACTTCAATGAATTCCAGTGACGAATTAATTATTTATACCTTCGTATTTAGAGTAGTCGTAAATATAGCGAAGTTTCGAGATCGCAGGAAATTACCATTATACGAGTATAGTACATGTGATTCTATTTATTATGAAAAACATTCGCGGTTTCTTAACGGAATAGACGAAAGGATGGCTGTACCTCGACATGATCTAAGATTTTTTCAAGTTTGTTTCAAAGAGTTAATTAATCATCTTGCAAATTAATGTACGATGATACCCGGGTATTGCCATTGAATTGCACGGGTAATTTCAATAACGGTTGACCTCGCGGTCAATCTGTGGTTTAAGAGCACTATGCCATTACAGGTCGAGCGTAATTCGTTTATTTACTTCGTGAAAATTAAGGTTACAACTATAATTTGTACCATTTTATGATAATAGATCTGTTTATTTTTTTTTAAATATATATATATATATTAATAATAACAAATGTTCCGAAAAGTTTACGAATTTTCAGAAATGTAGTCAATCTTTTTAAATTTTCAATCGTTTGAACATTTTTGAAAAATGTTGTCATTTTCTGTTCATCTATTATCTATATAGTAACTTTTGTTAGTGATATCAGTTATTTTTTTCGATAATTGGCATTTTTTATTATATTTTGGTTTATTTTACAAATTTTGACAATTATCAATGTCTTATTTGGTTATTATCAAATTTTCAAGTCCATTTTGTTCATATTTTTTTTCTTTTTGCGAACGTGTTTATTAGTTTGTGTAATTCTTGTATTATGATTAACGGATTTCTAAATGTAGCATTTTAATGATGGCAAATTAAATATACTGATACAAACTTTCTTACGGCTCAATTTTGAATTTAATTTATTTTCGATATTATAATTCATTTTTCATTATCAATCTATGTTTACTTTTATAAATTTCTACTTCTTTTTGATACTATTTGACATTTGATAACATTTTGGTAACGCATCAATTCTGTTTTGTTAGTTTTCCTTGGTAGTTTTATTTGGTAGTAAAAATCGATCCGAATACCATTTGTTACTTAACACGAAGATCGCAGCTAAATTGAATGCTAATTGTGGCTTACATAATAAATTCGTATTACGAGTAATAATAAATTGAAAAGACGAATTTAATTATTTTAAGAGTCGATTGAATTGAAAAATTACACGTATCGACTTCTAGTGCCAAACAATGATGAACATTCAGAGAATTTACTAAATGCTTACAATATTTAATAGACAAGTTCAGTTCAGTTTATATTAAACTTGATGAAAGTTGAGAAAAGTTGATCAACCTTGATAAGGTCGAAATAAATGATCGAAGTCAAATAATATCGCAAATTTAACAGTATTAACAAAAAATATATATAATGTTTAAGTTAGAATTAAGAAAAATGAGTGATTATTAGAAACTGATTAAAGATTCGTAATCAATCATTGTTAATCTCGAATACGGTGTTTGAAGGAAATCGAATTAGTGTACGGTTCTCGCAACAAAGGGTTCGCAGCAGTATAATCAAGTGCTGTAAACACATCGCGAGAAAGAGATAGTTCCACTGCGGTCATCGAATGGATCGATCCTCCTATTTCAATTGCTAACCTTTCAATTTACTGATTGAACCGAGACTTTACCTTTCGAAAGTCGCTAAGTTAATCAAAGCATTTTATTTCGAATAATCGATCAGCGAGACATGCCGTTATTTACAACCATTTTATTGTTTCGGAATTATATAATTCCATCGCGAGTCATCAGACGTAAGCTCTCGCCATTTATAGAACAGAAACATTTCTATTATAATGGAATATTATATTCAACGCCTATTTTTTTTTTTTTAAATATTTATTTTCAATCTCTGCGATTACCATACGTAATCGCGAAAAACGGAAGATAAGAAAAACTTTTATATTTTTGGATGGCCATGATGTACGCCGTATCATGTTAGTTTTATTTTGCACGTGATACGAATAATAAGTCAGAAATGTTAAACGTGCAACATTGTAAAAAAAACAAAATTTTAAAGAATTTTTATGGTTTGATTTTTGGTGGTTGTTAAGCATGTGACGAAATCGCCATTTTGAAAACATAAAACTAGTAAAATTACAAATACCAAAATAAAATGAAACAAAAATAAAAATAACAAAATCAGTTTAAAATTATAAACAGTGATAAAGATGAATGAAAATAAACGAAGGTAAAAGAGAAATTACGAAAATTAATGAAAATTGACGAATATCGACAATATAATTAGTGCATTATTCGTATAAACGATTTCTTATTCTTAAAAATCGGAAGAAATTCTTTATTTTCCCGCTAAAAAAATGGAGTAATTAATTAATATTACCAATATTTTTAATAATTCTAATTAGCGTTTTGATTATGAAAAATATAAAAATAAAAAATGAATTCAGAAGCCATAAATGAAAATAAATATAATTAAAAAAAATTATAATTATAAAAACTTGAATATATGAACACCAATGAACAAAGAACAAATACGTATAGTAATATTGGAAAATAAAAACTAATATGAATTAAAAAGGTTTCACGAAATTAATAAATGCTATCGAAAGTTATTTCTGTTATCACAAAAAAAAAAAAAACAACAAAGACATGATTGCTTAAACTTAAAAAAATGTGTAGAATATATAAAAATGTAATATATAAGCGTTCCTTACAAACTAGAGA
>JAPYZR010009304.1:0-18937 GCA_030522945.1 Trichopria nigra | reverse complement strand
CTAGAAATTTCAGCACCCACACATATACACACACACATACACATATATATATATATATATATATATATATATATATATATATATATATATATATATATAGTTTTTTGTTAAGTTTAATTATTTCTTATTTCCGTTGTTTGCATTTGTTTATTCTCATTTGTGTGTACACGGCGCTTGTATCTTCTACTGTAATAAAAGCTTCCATTTTTAGAATGACTATACCATCATAATTATCATCATTTACTTATATTATCATTGTGCATTTTCGAGATAGTAAACGTTTCCTGTTCTTTTCACTTATTGATCTTTAATTTTTATCTTTATATCTATAGAGAAATATTAAGCGAACAAATCACTCTATACAATATACAAATACACGAATTTAACTGATTTTACTGTGCTTACATGATATATAAAAGTTTTGGGTGTACTTCCGAAAAGGAACATATGTTTTCTGATGGTCAAAACCACGAAAAACCCTCAAAAATTGTTGAAAATCTTGGTCGGTATAACTGTTCTAATACCTTTGAACCCCCTTAATATATATACATAAATATTAAAATCGGCTGTTTCGATGACATTTTGGAGTATAAAGTGGTTACTTCGGTGACAGATGGCTACTTTGATGACTGTCACCGTCGTCACCGATAAATTTTTCATTAAATGGCTATTTCGGTGACACAAAAGCTACACGATGTAGGCATATATATATGTGGAAAACATGAGTTGTCCACATATATGTGTCCAGGCAGGTTGTAACAGTTAGGTTAGGTTCGTTTTTAAGCGGGGGGTCCGGGGGGACAAGGCCCCCTAGGTAGGCATGTTTCACCCATCCCCCCCCCCCCCCCCCGGGGGGGGGGGGGGGGGGGGGGGGGCGATCATCTCAGGTTTAGCCCTCATTTCCGGTGTTATCGTTGGTAATACGAAGAAAATGCATCAGATAATTTTTGTACAAATTCAGCACATCAAAATACGTCGGAAAACATATGTCCGCTAAGGATTCCCGGACCGTCCTTTTCGGAAGTATATCCCCAATATCAGCACTGACATTTCATATTAACACGCCTCTTAAAATTTATCGATATTTTCATTAAAGATGTGCCTGAAGTGCGGATTGTTCAAATTTTATAGGCAATACATTTTTTTATCTCTAGTTTTAAAAAATCTCGCGATAATACCTTCATGTCAATCATATATTCGCTATACGCACTGTATATACGTCGTATGTTCAAAAATTCAAAATTCATTGTAATTAAAAAAAAAAAATTTTTGTTTTTTAAAAATGTTCGATCGACTAAAAATCGAAAATATCGTACGGGATATGTAAGGCAAAATGATGTCGGACAAGTGAGGAGTTTGTCATATAGTAATATACTATATTTATACTTTAATTTTTTTATCATTATTTTTATTCGATTTTTATATTTATATTATATTTTACATTTTTATTATTTTCAAATTAAAAAAAAAATTTTTTTCTAAAGTTTTTGTCAATTCTCTGAAAGTTTAAACAATTTTTCGAGGTGTTAATTTATAAATGCAGTTATTTCTTATTTATTTATGTATAATGTATTTTTAATGACAGATTCGTAACAAAAAAAAAAAAAAAAACCAATTATTATGGTTTTGCAATCAAACATAAGCAGTACATGGGAGAAAGTAATATATAAACTGCGGGCAATGCGAAGACATATATTTGCTTTCATCGTCTTTGCATATTGGCAAATGATTATGTTTCGATCATTTTTTTTCATACTTGATATTTCTATAATCGAAATTTTGATTGCGAATGAAAAGGATATATAGGTCACCAATGTCACTATCCTTAAAACCTCGCTCTTATATAGATTTTATAAATATATATATATATATACATCAGACCGGTGCTCGGTGACGCAGGAGCAAGTTCCCTCGATTCCATTCATACCGAAGTGATAAGTTAAATTAATTTCGCCGTTCGCCCAAATATGTATGTACGTTGGGAACTCCACGCTTTTGGCTTCATTAATGTATACACTATAGATGTCAAAGAACAATTGAAAAAATAATTTTTGCATATATTTGCCAAAAAATTAACAAAATACCTTATTATATTCAATACATAATTTTTCTCCTTAGCATTTATAAAATGTCATAATTTTATTTGATATAGGACTGTTGGATTTGAAATTCCACTAAAAATCACCTCCTGACATCCCATTGGACAGAATACATCCAAAAGTATATATATATCTCCAAAGTAATAGTAATTCACACTCTCGCATGAATTTCACTCAACGGTGTTAAAGTGTGCGACTTCAGTGTTGACTTTATAGTAAACTGAACAGTCTTATAGTAAAACTGACAAATGTGCAGACAATATGCTGAAATGATGGTTATACGTGCCGAACATATGCTGCTTATTTCGTCAGATTCGAGTATATATTTTGGTTTCTAGGAATACATTTAATGTATTACATTTGAATGCAACGCGTTAAACTTTCAGGTATTTGAAGTCGCTGTCTGTAAATCATGCACAAGTCAAAATATGCCTATTCAAAATGGCGTATTTTATATATGCTGAACAAATATGCTAAAATTCACTTATTGGTTTGGACGATGCTGTTTGTTGCCATGGGATATTATCGAAAATATAAAGTTTAGAAACAACAATCATATTTACAAGACCTTCCTGAACTTTTGCTGTTGGTATGCAAGACAAAAATTGAAAAATAAAAATTACTTCCTTTGCAGTCTTGTGACTAAAAACCAAAATATTGACGTTTCGGTCCCTGTGTGGACCCTCTTCAGAAAAAGTCACAAGACTGCAAAGGAAGTATTTTTTTTTTTTCAATTTTTAAAAAAGGCAGTCGTTAAGTTTTTTTTTTTTTTTTTAACAAAATTTTTTATGAGTATATACAAGACAAACTCAATGTTATTCTTAAAATTTTATATATATTATATGAGTGATAGCTCAATTTCTAAAATGGTGCACAAATTTTACAAACGAAATTAATAATCCTTCACTTTGTTAAACCGAGTACACTTTTCTAAGCCTCTGAAACGTTTAAACTTAAATAGACAAATACATAAAATTTATTTTGTCACTTTGCCTATTTTTTCGACTAACTTTTAGTGCACCGTTAAAATATTACTTTTCGGTCCTAGGCCGTAAAGTTGAATTTTACGTCCGAACACTATTTTTTGACACACTGTTCGTAAAGTAGTGGATGTGATGCAGAGTGGTGGGGATGGGCGAAGCATGTTTCTATAGTTGACCAATGTGTACTTTATAATACGGACACCAGTCTGTCAAATCGTACTTTATGGACTACAAAGAGTCCGTACGGTGCCTACTAGCAAAATAATTTCCAACAAATTTTTCGAATTTCAAACGATCCCAGCAAACTCAAAAGTAACAGGTATATGACGACTATGTAACATTTATGAAACATTTACGTAACAAGTAACAATTATATAAATGTTATTTTACCGCGTTACTTTTTCGGTTTGCAGGGATGTATAAATGCAAACTTACACGTATATGAATTTACGTTAGAATATTATATACATTTAAGTATAATAGACGAAACACAATGCCAAACGAACATTGAAAATATTTTAGCAACAAACGATTTTATGTTAATATTTAGGTAATAAAAAAGTTAAAAGTTTTGAAATCCCACAATGATCGATATATCTCAAAATCAAGTCCGAAATCTTCAGCCTCTCGAAATGTAAAATTTCGTTTACTCGTCGTCGCAGAACATTATAAAAAAAAAACAAATTAGTCACGATTTACCGAAATTCACGTAGTCTTAAGATCACTTCCTAAAATAAAAACTTGGTATATATGTACATGGGTATATACACATACGCCGATGAGCACATCACGATAATTGCGTACATCAGAATGCAAAAATGGTGTCTGCGGTGGGCGTCATTGAACTCTTGAAAATGTTTGTACGACAAACATTTTCTTGATAAAACCGACGTGAATCAATATTTTGCATCGTCTTTCGACTCTGCGTAAACAATGGGTATATAACACGCGGTGCATTCATATATTTAAGCACGTGAATTAAACGCGGCACGAATGAAGCATCAGGAAAACGGTCTGGTCCAGGCTCTTCGACTATACATACGTATGAGGGCTTCCAGTATGCTCCAGCAGCGCAGTGGGTGCGATGCCTATATATATATATATATATATATATATATATATATATATTCACCGAAGGCATATAACAATAGCGGACGACAATCGAAATATTCCCTTTCGAGGAAGAGTGCGTTTCAAAACAATGCGAGGGACATCGGTATATATAGGGGACAAGCCCGGACAGGTACGGTCGAAACTGTTGTGGCAAGAGATGCCGATGCCGACAGGAGAAGCCAAAAAATGCCCCGTTTCTATATATATGTGTGTGCCGAGGCACCCTTGGAAAGCCCCTGCAGAGCGGCCGGTACTAATTTTTCTCGAGGCAGCCATTTGGGCACCCCCGCGGTTGTATATATATATATACACGTGTATATAGTAGGGTGTACAATGAGGCGAGAAAATCGTAATGAATGAAGCGGATCGCGTATATATATATATACTGGGGGGCGTATACGGCCTTGCGGAAAAATACGACGCGGAAAAAATGAACGGAATAACTTTATACGGATCTATAGAATTACGCACGTCCATTATTTGCGACGAAAAAATAGCGTTGTTTGTGTTGTCTTATATCCATAGGACTTTGAGCAGATCCTCCAGCAATCGTCCAATTTAGTTATATATACGCACAGGACATATTTTCATTTTCATTTTTGCGAGCGTCTTTTAGAAGATGTACAAAATGAACTAGTCTTTCTTGTCGTAATATTTGTTTTGTACATGAAGTGAAAAGAAAATCTATATTATATAACGGTAAAAGTGACTGTATACATGTTTACTTTTTATTTTGTGTTTTCAGAGTTTTTTCTCAAAGAATTTGTATTTTGAATTTATTTGTGTGTGTGTGTGTGTGTGTGTAATTATTTGTCAGGTTTTTAAAATTGAAAGTCGACGAAATTGCCAAAACCAAGCATAACCGTCGGGGTAAAAATGGTGGGAATGATCAAGCAAAATTTGAAGTGGATGTTTTAGGATTCTAATGATGATGGATAGTTTTTGGGAAAATTAAGCTTTGATGTTTGGCCCGCAAAAACAAGTGAAAAAAAAAGAAAGAAAATACATAAAATACACAAATGCCGAAAGTGTTGATTTTATATTTTGTATTAAAAAAAAAAAAAAAAAGAAAAAGAAAATATATTTGGTATTTTTCTAATACAGAAATGCCGCAGGTGGCAACAATCATAATTCTCTTGTTTTCAATAATATTCATAATATTGCTTTTGTTTTGTTTGAGTCTCTTTGGTAATGTTACATCAAAATTGAATAAGAATTTTCGAAATTAAATTATTTTTCCTTATATTTATTAACAAAAAAAAAAAAAAAAAAAATAATAATTTTAAACAAATTTGTTAGTATCATTTTGAAGATTGTACGTGTTACTAATGATATACAGTTTCGTTTATATTTTTCTATTTTATTTCATTTATTTATTACGTTCTGAAACAAGGACATTCGATCTAGATCGAAGAAGAATCTCGCTTTTGATGACATTTTAAAAAATCGATGATTGTTTCATTTGCCATAAAATTACGAGTATTTTTAGTACTTGTTCGATATTTTTCTCCAAAAACTACGATTTTTTTAATTTCAGCATGTTTTTTTTTTTGAGAAAATCAAAGATATCTCGACTTCTAAGTGGTCCATTTTTATAAACCGCCGCCTCTTTTATTTGGTATATATGTGCGATTAATTCCAGTACTTCGAGTACTCGTTCAAAAGTATTATTATTATACATATTATGAATTGAAATTTATTTGAAAATGAATGGAACTTATTTTTGTGATACAAATATTTATTAAAAATGGCCGTTACAGTTCTAATAACAATTTATTGTTAAAACATTTTTACGTTTTTTACTTTTACTTAACATTTTTTAAGTTTTGCATATTAATTTTGTTAAAAAGCAGACAAATATATATTGACTTTTAATTGACCATTTTTAAACAATCAATGACTACTTGGCAGAAAGACACGACCGCTTCCAGTTTCGTTTTCATTATTGAAATCTGATGATAAATTACCGAAAAGAACTGTCTGGACGTATTTTTTTAATTTCACGCTCATTTGTTCATAAAAATTCGTAGAAATCGATATATCGAAGAATTGATTTGTTAAGATGTGTTTTTTTTCTCGCTATCATTTCGTTGTTCGTTAGTTCGTCACTTAATTAAACGCGATTTTCCTCAGTCCTCATTCTTGGCCCATTTCCTTTAAATTTTCGTCGTTTTCAGGATCTTCGGTATTCATATACATTTCTTATTATTTCCATTTCCTCTTCGTATAAATAATAGCGAGCAAACCGCGAAAATACATTTACTTTCATGTATCGCTATAATTGATTATATAGGTATCATTGGCCGAAACGTATTCGCAGTACATTTTCGAAATCATATATATTTTTTCCTTTCATATTTATATATATATATATAAATATGAAAGGATGCCTATATATATATATATATATATATATATATATATATAATAATCGCATTAATACGATTATATATATATATATATATATGCATATATACATGTAATATTTCGTTCGAGCTTCAGATATTCCAAAGCTTGTCGTCACGCGATACACAGGAGAGAGATTCTTTCGAGAGATAAGCGATTCGCAGCGAAGAAGACATTGATGGTATTTACGGTTCCTGGATCTCGGCGATTCTTCGTGTTTCGAGTTTCGACCAGTTCTTAGTAACAATAATATCTATAGAAATAAGAGTCCCATTCGAACCAAGTATATATCCCAATATCTGAATTTCTTTTGTTACGTTTTAATCATTTTTCTATAGAAAATTTTACTTAATACATGAAGTATACAAATTGTTTACTTTTTGAGAAAAATTTATTGAGAAAATTTTTCTTGTAAATTTTACCACACCTACATGTTATTTTGAGGATTGATTTTCGTCATGAGGAAAATTGAAATTTTTTATAATAAAAATTGATACGATGAATGACGATGTACAAATGATGAATGACAATTTTTATCATACTCCTATTAGAAATTCTAAAAAATGTTGTAACTTTTACCATAAATAATGGCAATTTTTCTCATGACGAAACTCTCTCCTGAAACTGATATCTGGTATGGTAAAATTTACAACAAACATTTTCTCCGTGTAATTTTTCAAATTGTATCACAGTGAAAAATTGATGTTAATATCTCTAGATTATATTTATATTATCCTATATATAGATATTGGAATTCATATCTTACCGTCTAATACGAGTGTGTGTGTGTGTGTGTGTGTGTGTGTGTGTGTGTGTGTGTGTGTGTGTGTGTGTGTGTGTGTGTGTGTGTGTGTGTGTGTGTGTGTGTGTGTGTATTATAATATTAACGGCTATCTCAGTTTCTTACTGTCTTAGATTCTTAATATATTATTCTACGATGTTAATGGTATTAGCGATAGTTTTTATATTATAACCAAAATTTCTTCATACTATTATAATGAATTTACTAATAAAAGAACGAAAAACGTAATTAAATAAGCTATATAAAAGTTATCAAAGCCCGGTAAAAAATGGATCTGGATCAGATATAATTATTTATATCTGAATCATATATGATTATATCTGGATCATATATGTTCCAGATATAACGATATATAATAATTACATATGAATTATATATACATACGTATAATATATATATATATAAAAGAGTATTAAATAATATTAATAGTTACTATCTATAAAGTGTGAATGAATCTGTAATATTATCCGCCGAGTACTATCCGCGTCAACTATAGGCCCATTCATAATATCCAAAATGATAAAAGCTTATTATTATACATTATTATCAGGAACATCTTTATTCTTTTTTTAATTCATTATATTAAAATAGATATCGACATTCAAATATAATAATATAATATGTAATCAAATTCTCGGATTTTTTCCCGCATCATCTGAGCAATATGCCCGCTTAATGTATAACACACATGTATATATATATATATGTTAACGGGAATTGATCGAGAATTAATTCAAGCATTAATACGATTACTTCTGCTTAGTGGAAAGGAAGTGACTAAATTTATCGATATCTCGAAATGATTCATTACGCATTATTTTCGCACAAATTCACATCAATATATATATATAATACACAATGCAATGAATAAAATAGTAGTATATGGGAATTTTGGGCTAATTGCCGCATCGTTAATTGACAAGTGTATTCTCTAAATTTTAATGCATCATCAACTATACAATGAAAAAGTAATCCCCCATAGACTGGAATATTTTTAAAATGATTGAGAATGGATTTTATTGATTTCAATTAATTTTCCATTAAAAATCAGACCATAGTAAAAAGATGTATTTTAGTGAATGAATGAAGTGGAAATGTTATACTAATTCATTTTGTAATTCATTTATTCGTAATTACCGACCGGCAATCACTGTGACAAGGTTATTATCAAGGTCGAGCGTTGAATAATTGTTTCTTTTGTGTGTGTGTGTGTGTGTGTTGCACGAAATTAAGTATATAGGAACAAATAAGCTTCATACAAATAGTGTAGCCCATAAAAAAAAAAAATATATATATATATATATTTAATGGCTGATAAACTTTTTCAAAACATTATATTTTAAATAATGATATATATATATATATACACAGGGTGTCCGAAAAGTGTACTGAATGTTTTCAAAGAAGTTCTCCATTGACACCAAACGCGAACCTCCACCAACAACCATTTTTTCTTTAACTTTTAACATCATGAAGATAACTTATATCACTCAAGTGGTATAATTTATAACTTAACACCGTTACTAATATTATATGCTTAACTTTTAACTAGGCTATCTTTAAGTTTGTAAATTTCAACTTTGATCATTTACAAAGTTGTTTCAATAGGTTTATCAACATTTGGTCTATTCATTTTTAAATGAATTTATTTAAAATAATAAGAATTTAATTATTATCTTAACTTGACATGAAAGTATCAGTTTTTAAAAAATTCCCCGAGATGAAGGTGATGCTTACATAAGCTGAGAACTATGACAAGAAAATTAATATTAAACCTAGAGAGATTAGAATAAAGAATCAAATTATCTTTTTATTGGTGTAATTACACCGTTTACACGTCATGTGTAATGAATGTGTAAAAGATTACGGACCCTCTATGGAAGTTTTAAGTGGATTAAGTATAATAAACGTTGATAAAAAGTGAAATTATATTTAACTTGTAACTGAACAAAGTTACCTTAGTAAACTTTATTTGATAAGTGTATATTATCGAGTTATGTACTTACCTTGCCCGTGTCCGGACCGCACTGGGCCGCGTCTGGTTGGCCTTAGTTGTGGGTCTCGGTAAACTGCCCGAACTCCGTAATGGGCCAACGAATGGTGGCCAAGCGTATACAATCGATTTTATGCCCGTGTTTCGCCAGTGATGTGCCTACTCTGGTATACCAGTACTGGTATTGCAACGCTGGTGCTGTACACAGAACATCTAGCGCATCCAGTACTCTGGTTCTGTACGGGGAGGCCAACTGAGGCAAGCCAGTACTGGCGCGGTACAAAGCCCATTGTCAGTACGTGCTTAAGGAACATTCTTCCAATTGGGATGTTCAACCCTTTAATTGTATAAATTCTGTTATACATTATTCGCCGAAAAGCATAGTTATATAACTATTAACTGAAATGAAAGTTTTACAAAGAAAGAATAAAGTCATTGAGTTTTTAATTAAGTTAACTTTATTACGTTAAAAGTTAATCCCTACATTTAACTTTTCGAGTAAAGTTACACTTCATGAAGTTAAAAGTAATATGACTTACTATATATTTCAACTAAGCTACTATACATATACCAGGTTAAAAGTTAAACAAGGCTCTTACTTTTAAACTAAGGTAACTTCATTAAGTTAATAGTAGTTAACTTTAACTATTAACGAGTGTAAGTTAGCTGCATAAAGTTAAAAGTTAAATATAACTTTTACATTTCAATCAAGTTAACTCCATAAAGTTTACAAAAGTTCCATATAATGGACTAAAATTCGTATTTAACTTTTAACTTTATGCAGCTAACTTACACTCGTTAATATAGTTAAAGTTATCTTGTAACTTAATAATGTTAACTTAGTTTAAAAGTAAGAGTCTTATTGAACTTTTAACTTGGTATAGCTATAGCTTAGTTGAAGCATAGCAAGTCATATTACTTTTAACTTCATCAAGTGTAACTTACTCCAAAAGTTAACTTAATAAAAAATCAAACTCGAGTTATGTTGAACCGTTGAAAACTTTATGAAGTTAACTTGGTTCAAATGTAAAAGTTATATATTTAACTTTACTAAGCTAATAACTTACTCGGAAAGTTAAAGTTATTAGCTTTCTATTCAACTTAGTTTAACTTTAATTTTCCGTGTAAGTTAGCTTAGTTTAAAAGTAATAGTCAGCATTTAACTTTTTAAAAACTTTATGAAATTAACTGAATTTCAAAGCTAAAAGCCATATTTTGAACTTTGGAAAACTTAATTGAAAACTAAAAATCATATTTAATTTTGTGTATAGCTTAAACGGAAGGTTGAAGATAACTTTAATAAATTCATTTAACTTTTGCATCAATGATAAGAACGTTATGATTGTTATAGCCGACTTAACTTGTTATATCTATAACTGAAACACATCAAGTCATATTACTTTTAACTTTATGAAATTAACTTTCAACTTGGTAAAGTTATAACTTGGTTCGAAATTGTGTCATTTAACTTTGAACGTGCGACAATGATCATTTACTACAACTCAATTAAAACTTCATATTTACCTTTATGAAGTTGACGAAGTAGTTGACAAGTACAAGTTATATGTAACTTTTGTGACTTCATTATAAGTGAACGTTATCTTCATTAAGAAAAGTTTAAGTTACACTTGAACATTTTAATCGAATTTCTTTAATTAACTCCTCAACTATTATTTACCTATGTAACTATTACATGTATATGTTATATATATATATATATATATATATATATATATATATAGTTAAAACTATTAACTGTAATCCAAGTTGATTTTTTCCTTGATTAAAATTTCAACTTGACTCATTTCCCGCCAGTAATCGAAAATGCATTGAAAGGTCAAAAAACGAATTAAAATCGATTCAAGTGCATAAAATGGATAGAAAATGAATCAACTTAAATCCACTTGAATCTCGATTTCAATTCGTTTTTTGATCTTTCAATGCATTTCCGATTACTGGGTTAATAACGAAAAAATAAATTCACCTAACCAACCTTGGGAATAAATACATACACTATATTGCAACAAGAGACAATAAATAACCCTGGTAAAAAATGGGTATAGAATCGTATAGAATCGGATTGCAATTCTATCCGGATTTTAAAGAAACTGATTTTTTCTTTAAAGTGGGATTTATTATTTTTTATTTTTTTTTTTTTTTTCGTTATTGGGTTTTGTTTTTTTTTTTTTTTTTTTTTTTTTTTTCGTCATTCGGAATTGGAATCCGATTCTATACGATTCTATCCACTTTTTTTACGAGGATGACCCCTCATCGACGTGCACTTCGGTAGACCGTAAAGGCCAACTAAAAATAATAAAAATAATTCGCTGTAATTCAAGTAATATATATAATAATAATACTCGGATCGAGTTTCGGAGCAGGACTTTTTTTGCTTGAAATTGTGCAAACAATCTCAGCCCATGCATTTATATATAAATTGACAAATTGTTGAATACTTTATTATATTCGTCGAATTTTTCACTCGCGTTTCTTATATTCAATATAATAATATGTGGCAACAAGAAAATAAAGGTTGCAAACCAATAGATATATCGCCGAACGTCAATCAGTCATTTTCAGGTATGTATATAATATACGTGCAGTGACTCACATTTAATTAAATCGAGGCAGCAAATCGCAAAAATTCTCTGCCGCGATTCACATTTTCATGAATCGCCACACGAATTCGTCGAGCACGTGCGTCTTCGCGAGCGCAACGGCGGTGGCGGGGGAGGGGACGGCGCGCATTGTGTTCGATCCTGATGCGGAGGAGAAGGACTTTGACGGCGCGCGCGGCTCATACATATTCACGTATATTATATATGTACCTATATATATAGGAGAACGGAGCGTGACACCAAGAGAGAGAGAGAGAGAAACGAGCTATGTATATAGAAAACAGAGAGGATTCCACCATTCCGCGATTCTGCGTTTCCGCCATTCTCGGAGAACGGAGGCGCGCGCATGCGCGAGTGACGCAGGCGGGCGACCGAAGTCGAACGAGCCGGTGGCGCGTAGGTGTGTTTCATGCTCCACGGCGCTCGCTGCTGCCATGCCTGCGAGAGTGTGCGCCACCCCTTGCCCCGGGCACCCCACACACTATACATATGTACATATACTGTTCACCGACAACGACGACGTCGCCCCCGCGCATCGGCGTGTTCGCCACCCATCCATCCAGCACCAAGCACCACTATACATATATATATATACCCGTATCCATCGCGTTCCGTGGTGCGATCGCGAAAGTGTGAGTGTACTACACGCTCTATGGCTCGCTCCCGTATGTGTGTATGGGCTCGACTGTGTGAGTGTCTCCCCGCGCATACATACTAATATATATATATATATATATATATGTATGTATAGTGCGACTGCACATTCGCGGAGCAGCCCGAGAGAGGCGAAAAATATGCATGCGCGCTCGCGGAGCGGCGGCTGGCTGTCAGTGGCCTGGACGAACGAGCGGTTGCTATGTATATATACCTATATGACCATATATACATACATATACATATATATATATATATATAGATGTGTGTATTGTAAGCGTCAGCGGTCGCCGACTATATACATTAGCGAAGAGAGACGGAGGTATAGTATAAAGAAATACGCGCACGCGGGCAAATCGTAAAAAATCACTCTCAAAAGAGAGAAAGAAAATAAAGAACAAGACTATACACAGCCGCATCAGGGTAACAGGGATTCCAGATACGACCTAACGAAAGTATACATGCGAACACATATAGTATATATAGAGCGAAACTCGAAAATATACGAGTGGAACGTCAGAGGACGAAATAGGGTATAAAGAGAGCGAAATCATCATTGTATGTATACAAGGTATAAAAAGATCGAACTAAAAGAAATAGGAGCCCCGGCGCGGTGGTGGCGGCGGGACGAGGCGAAACGAACGGTAAAGGGTACAGAAAATAAGGAGAAGGTTCCGAGGAACGTCGGGAAGAAAGATGCATATACATACGCCGAAAGGTATCTCCGCTATACGCATAGACACACACCCATATATATGTGTATACGAGAATGGTTAGGTTAAGAGGGAGAGTGCGAGGCGTATTATATAGAGGACGGATAGAAGCGGAACTCGGGGGCGGGAGGGAGACGGCAGGCTCTCGGGTGACGGCGGCGATCGGTTACGGGTGGACGAGGCTCGGGGGTGGGGTGGCGGCGGGGGAGGCGGCTGGTTCACTCGCGAGTTTTACGTCGACTCGAGAGTCCGAGGTCCGAGGTCGCCGCCGCCGCCGCCGCCGCTCGTCGGTTCCAATGATCGCGAGCGAGAAGCGAGAGTCGCACCAGTCGTGAGTCGCGATTCGTCGGTCGCAGTCAGTAGGTTCTCTGGAGCCGCCGCGACCGTACGCGTGTTGGCCACTGTTGTGCCCCTCTACATGCACCCCGCGTCAGGGAGCGAGAAAGAAAAATAGAGGGACGACTTGTATGTATGCATGTGTGTAGGTATACGGTGATCGTGAGAAAGTGAGAAACCGCGAGTGTTGACACTGTGCATCCGAGAGAGAGAGAGAGAGAGAGAGAGAGAGAGAGATAGTCGGACAGCAACGACTGGTGCGTGTGTGTGTGCGCCCTCTATATATATAGATACGAGCAAAGGGACGAGGAGACCGAACGAGAACGAGACACACACAGAGGGAGGGAGAGAGAGAGAGAGTGAGAGAGCAGAGCCCCAAGATGTCGATAATTGGAAAGTGCGACGTCGTCCCGCGAGGAGGATATACGGTAAATAAAGGATTAAATGCGGAGAGTAGTGCGAAGGTATCGGCGGCTGCTGACGTGCGCGAATCCCCGGGAATCGTAGCCCCGTTGATACTTCGCTTCCTTGTCGCCGTCGTCTTGGTCGGTCGGTTGTGGTGGGTTGTGTTGAATCCTTGAATCACTTGAATCGCGGCTCGGGAAGACTCGGGCTCGATCGCCGGTTCGAGCCGCCAGGGGCGCGCCGGGCGGCTGCTGTCTCGTCTGCTGCTGCTGCTGCTATCGCAACAACGTGAAAACCTGCCTGCCTGCCTGGGAGTGAGTGAGTGAGTGAGTGAGTGAATGAGAGGGAGAGAGAGAGGGAGCGAGCCCCCGACCGTGTCACCGTGCAGAGCGCGCGCGACACACAAGAGTCAAGTGTGTATAAGGGCGGGTTTTCACGTGTTCTCGCCCAAAGTGTTTCGTACCTCCACATTCATAATATATGCATACATGTGTGCGTGCACGGAGGGAAAAAGAAAAAGAAACGAATAAAGAGAAGAGGCGCGTCCATTTTCCTCATGACCGTGCTTTTTCTTCCTTTAAGTGCGCGCCTCTGTGTGCGTGCGTGTGTTTGTGTGTGGTGCGAGCGAGCGAGCGAGCGAACGAGAACTCTTTGTGTACGAACGTGTCTTCCTAAACCCTCCCCCTCCTCCCGACCCAGTCAGAGAGAGAGTGAGAGAGAGACGGAAAGAGAGGAAGAGATTTCGCGTGCGCTACACGGAGCACCGAGAAAATCATCAGCCGCAACATCTATGTACTATATACACACATACGTACACTATGTGAAATCTATTTATATACCCCATCCTACGTCTCTCTCTCTCTCTCCCTATAGTAGCGGGACTCTCTTTCGCTTTCGACTCTTTTGTCCCTCTCTCTCCCTCCCTTCTCCTTCGCTACATGTACGTCGGAAGAAAAATGGACTGGTCTCTCGGTCCTTTTCGTGTCTCTGATGTGTATAACATTGTATACGCATCCTTTCGGTGAATCCTCCTCCCCTCCTTGGCCCCGTCGTCGTCCTTCCCGTCGGTCGTCGAGCGCTCGCCGCACGATGAACGTGCCTCTCTCTCTCCTCCCCATACGTCCCTCGCTCTTTCACAATGCGCCAATTATCTCCTCTCTCTCTCTCTGTTTTCATTTTTGTCTCGTATATACGCGTGTCGTTTTTCCCGGCATTTCCAATCAGTGTTTTTCGAAAATTCCACAAAATCCGCTTTTCATTCATTCCTTCGCCTTATTTTTCAGTTTTCCGATCGACTTTATTTCACGTGGTATTAAGTACGCTCGTCCACCCTATCTCTCTGTCTCTTTCTCATTCCGCCCTCGCCAATTTTGTTTTTTTGCGTCGCTCGCTCCGTTTCGACGGACGAAGAGAGCGCGAGTGCTCGCTCGGTCGCGCGGCAATCTGCCCTCTTCTCGCTTTCCTTTTTTCCCTTTTCCCTCTCTATTTCTGTCTATCGCCGTCTCTCTCTCTCTCTCGCCTCGTCCTCTTCCCTCGCTGTCCCTCGCATGCTTGCATAGCTCCTTCTTCATCCCGTCTTTCTCTCGTTCTCCGTCTCTTTTTATCCCGCAAGCTATCTCTCTTTCTCTCTCTCTTCGTACCGCGCGTCTTTCGCTGCTTCCCTCTTTCTCTTCTCTGCCCCTCTCCTTATGTTCCCTCCCTTCCCCGTTATCCCTGGCACATCGTGACGATATCCGCAAACTAGTCGGAGTCTCTATACTCTCTATATACGCGGGCGGCGGTGTTATTTGAACGTACACGTACACATCGTTGCAGAATTGCTCGGCGGCGCGTACGTAAGATCTCGTTCGTCGGTTCGTTCGAAACCTACACGCGGAATGTGACGCCAGACATTCTTCTCTCTCACAATGAATGTACTATGTTAGCGGCGGGAAGAGAGAGAGAGAAAGATCCCAATCGTCAGAGTGAACAAATCGGAATGAGCGCAAAAGATATTCGCTTTGATTCATAGTGTGCGTCGACTTTTGAGCTCTTTCGGCACTCGTGAAAAAAACAAAAATCAGCACAAAAGTCTGTGCTGCGCGTGCGGAATGACTTTTTGCGTTCGTTCCGTTCAACTTTTTACGTCTGCCGATTGATATCGAGAGAAAGAGATATTTTCTCCGAAATATACGTCTTTTTTTTTTTTTAAAAGTTTTAAAAATTTTAGTGCGTATTTATAAACGGAATACCCGCACCGAGACGGGGGCACCGTCAGAGTAAGTCTTCTTTCCGTATAGTAAGAAAAGAAAATCTAAATGAATCAGTGGCATTTTTAGGCATTCGTGAAAAATGTTCCTTGCTGCGGATTGCTTTGTAATGTTCTGTGCGAGCAGTGATGAATTTCTCCCTTGAATCAGTGGTATCTCGTGCATGGATTGGATAATTTCCAAAAAAAAGTTTTCGATAAGCAGAAAACCTCAGTGAGCATCTGTGTGTTGTTACCATTCGAAGGGAAAGTTTAAAAAAAGAAACATTGACACATACATTGCAAAAACAGACTGTCCAAGTAAGAACATAGTTTTAGATTTTTTTTCATTTTGATTCCTTTATGTTATTTTCTTTTTTCGTTGTCTCTTTGACGCTTTTGAATAAAAGATGTGGGAAAATATCGCATACATGTCAATGAGATTGACGAATGTTCATTTTGAAATTGTATTTTGTACCGAAATCGAACTGATTTTATAATTATGTTATTTAAGGCTTTAATATTTAAACTTTCATGAGATTGTTCGGATTACATTTTGATTGTACTACCTTTTCTATTAAAATATATTCCACTGTACGTAATTGATATCAGTAATCAAGCTACAAATTAATTAATCGCTTATATTCAAGGAATTTTAAAGTTGAGTTGCTGATTACAAATTAATTAAATCTAAATTGATATTCAAAAGAAATGTAGTATTCTTATTGAATAAAAAAGAATGTTCTTTCACTAAATTGTGATTACACATACTAGTCATGACATAGTTCGCAAAAAGTATACATTTTTTGCTTTTTTTTTAACAACAAAATGGTTTGGTAGATGATCTATTGTTTAGTTAATGTTGGAACACAAAACTGCCTTAACTGAGACAAAATATATTTAATTAATATTAAAAGTTTTAAATGAATTATATGGTTCTAAACTTTATAAATTACTTATACAATTACAATCTATAGAAAAACTATTAATTTTTCTTCAAGTCAGCAATCTGAAATATTTGACTTCATTGTCACATTTTGGTAATTTTCGGTATTCTGCTGTCATATCAGTAACAGGCGAAAAACAATTTTTTGAAACATAAAACGTTTTTTAGAGTACAAACATTTTCAACATAGATGATGATGAACTAAGAACCTTTAATTACACTTAAATTGGTCGGTGCAGTCATGTCTATTCAATAATGATGTAATAAGAAATCCTTCAATTTCGAATGAAATAGGAAATATTATTGAAGATTTTAAAGCGATAAAATAAATCTCTTACATATATTCCTGAAAAAATGTTTAATAATTACACGTAATCTACAAATTATTTACCGACAAGAAGTAATGCCTTTTAAAGAGCTTTTTTATTTCCTCCTTGTTTTTATCAATATATCATGTAAGTTTGTGATACTGCTTCTCTATTACATGTATATCTTAAGACATGTAAAGTCAATGTTTCAATTTTTTCCAATGTCTTTTTATTTATACAAATGTGATTTTAACGTGGACTGAAAAATGATGATTCTCCATCAATATCTGCATTATATAACCATATGCAGGTTTCCCAATTTTGGACAAACATTTCATAGTACACATTGTTCATGCCAAGTGCACAACTGAATATAGTACATTAGTGTCCGTCCATTCACATGTTTATTGTCGGTTTTTTATTTTCGTTTGAATGACTAATTAAGCATTTTTAGAAACAATAGATATCTACTTCTATCTATGTATTATTTTATACGATATATTTGTAGGAAATGATAGGAGTGATTATCTTACATTTCATTCGAGCCAATGTAAACATTTATTAACAACTATAGCAAAGAAATGATTGAATGACTTTTTGAAACAAACTAGAGTAACTCAATAAATGAATAAGAAAAGCGAGCGTGCGTGTATGTGTACAATTACATTACAGAAAAAAGAACAAAGAAATATAAATATATATTATTAAAATATTAAAAAATAAGATAATAAAGTAACCGGAAGGAATTATTTTTGTTCTATTCTAACGATGCAAATTACAACTTGATTTAAATATTTCATGTTCGGAATGTCAATGGTATCGTTGGTCAGATTTAAAGTTTAGTTATATTTTTTCACGTATTACTTTGAATCCAATGGATTAAGTAATTTCTTAACTATATCAAAACAAATGTTTAAAATTAGTTCAAGGCTAAGGTAAACTGCATTTGAATATGTACTCGCTTTATATTGTTTCTCATTGAAAGTTCTTATTTCTACGTAAAAGTTACCGGTTTACAATGCCCATTGCTGGCGAGAAAACGTATAAACTTGAAGGCGATGCGCATCAAGCGTATTGTTTTGAAAAAAAAAAAATAATAATAATATAACGGATGAATCGTGTAATGTTGAAAATTAATTTTCAACATTGTTGATGGGTTGAATGTTTTTCGTCATTCGTAACAGTCGTAGTTGACGACAATGAGCAACATTAAACAAAACAAAACAAAAAAAAAAAAAACAAAAAAAAAAAAAAAAAAAAAAAAAAAAAAAAAAAAAAAAAAAACAAAACAAAGCCCCGACCAACACACCCCCATCGCACGAACAACAGAACAA
>JAPYZR010009294.1:0-13663 GCA_030522945.1 Trichopria nigra | reverse complement strand
TTTCGACGTTCATTCGCATTATAAGTTATGCTTGTTCGGCCTTATATAAAAAAAACTTCTCTACAAATTAATATACTGTTTTTTTTTTTTTTTTTTTTTAATGGCACAATTTTTATCGATTCATTGTAGTTCAGCCTTTCAGAAGAAACCAAAGTGTTTTTATACCGTTATGCAGGATAAACTCTGGATATCAGGGGGTCGAATTCTTGAATCTGTGGTATAGGTATCGCATGTGATACATATATGATATAGATATACGAACGTACATCATTTCTAGTGATTTTCAGAAATATTGCGTGTGATACTAGGGTCATATTTTCAAGAATCGACCCCGAGACCTTATGTTAAGAATTGTTCAGATGGTAAATTTGAACTAAAGACAAAATGGTAGTATAAACCTTTGGTAAGGAAAAGTCTTAACAGTAATGTTACTATATTTAATAAGACCAGAAACGATTCACTTTATATCACTCCCACTGGCATGACTTCCCCTTAGAGATTTTCATTGGAGTAGATGACAATCTCTTTGCTTGTAGTTCATTTTTACACTTTGTAGTTTTTTATTACACTTTCTAGTTTCTTTTTTTTACACAAATAACGGAGATATTCTTTAAAAAGGGATTTCTCCTGTGTCATACTTAATATGCACCCTAGTCAATTCTGAAAAACCGCACGTTGACCCACTAGTAAAGGCGTTTACGGCTGTGTTCTTGTTGTTTCTGGTAGAACATAATTCCTATCACGACACAAGCAATCAACGCTAAAGCTCCAACAAGCATCAAAAGGAATATTTTTATTCCACTTAATGAAGACGGTTTTGGATCATCCACGTGGTCTACAAAAATATTATAAATTATAAATTTAGATTTTCTAAATAATATTGTATATCATATAAGTCAACTTGACGATACCAACCTCGAGGAGATTCAAAAAAGGTTGCAGATGGAAGAATGCTTGATCTGTCTTCTGTATCTTTCGGCTGCAATTAACGTATTACAATAAAATATAACTTTTGATTCAGCGTTTTTGAACTAACTTATTTATCAAATTTCGTCATTATACAAGGTGGACCATTTCAATCTACAATGAGAAATATCTCGAAATAGATGCATGATATCAAAAAATGTTTCAGACGAAAGTTGTAGGGTGCGAAGGGGGTCACTCAATGGTACTAGTGAATTTGACTTTGAAGATAATTTTCAAGGTCATATGGGAGTTAAAATGACATTTTTAAATGGGAACGCCTATTTTTTATCCCGGGTTTGAAAAGAACGGGAAATTTTACATATAAAGCGATTATTTTGTGAAGGTCATTTCAAGGTCATTAAAAGGAATTTAGCGTCCAATACTGGCAAAAATTAGAAAAAATTAAGTATTTTTCGAGAATTTGGCCTTTAAATGACCTTGATAATGGTAGACCATTGGACCTCTTGAAAGTGATCTGAAGCTTTTTTAAAAGCTTGGAATGCCAATCGGCACAATTTCAGCAATTTTCGCATATTTTACCTTCATTTGACCTCAAAATAACATTCACAAGATAACCACTTTAAAATTTCTGTCTCTTTTCAAATCAGTGATAAAAAATAGGGGCATTTAAAAATGTCATTTTAACTCCCATATGACCTTGAAAAGGATCTTCAAGGTCAAATTCATTAGTACCATTTTTTGATATCATGCACCTATTTCGAGGTATTTCCCATTATAGATTAAAATGGTCCACTCTGTGTGTAAAATTTATTCATTTTTTTTTATCCCTCTCATTTTATTTTATTTACAATCTGTCTCTTTTTGAGACAATAAGTAAATTATTTTACTATACAATTACGTGTTTCATTAGAAATACTCCAGCGAGTATTCTAATTTTGGTTATGTACAATTTATAACAAAAGTATTTATTGACTTACATCATCTTGCAAATCCAATTCGTACAGTTTAATTGCAATGATATCGTGATTGTCTGATAAATCACCAGTAGTGGCAGTGATCCCGAAATAATACCCAGTCGGTAATTTGATGCCTTGCACAGAAAAGCACTCGCTCCATGCTGCTTTATTGGCAATGTCAGTTGATACTATATGAACAAAGTTTTTTTTTAATAAGAATCAACCACATATTTAATTATGACTAAATTGAACTCATTAAGTTAAAAAGTAATACAAACTTAATTGCTTCTACATACTAATTTAACTTTGCTTATACTTTGATATTCTACATTGAACTTTTCATTTCTTAGAATATTCAAAAAATGAAAAAAAACTTACCAGTTAATGTATCTTTCTCGTATCTTACTGCAATATATGTGTCGTGATCTAAATTTCTCAATTTTGCCTCACAACCGGCTAATTGAGTATGAGTGCCATCTCTGTCATGGTCATAATGAAGAGTACCATTATTGACCATAGCTGATATGTATGGATGTTGATGCTATAATTAGAATATTCCATTACATACAAGTTGACAACATACACTGAATGAGACCAATTTTAATCATACGTACATTGTGTGGACCATTGTGATTGCTATATGTATCGAGTATCACTGCTAATCCATGGAAATAATCCTTATTGCCAAAAACTGGGCCGCCAACCATTCGATCCTTTGCATACCAAATAACTAAACCATCTCCGAATAAGTCTCTGCCTTTTCCATGAACTTTAAAATGAACTTGTAATTCCCAATTTCTCGCTTTCACTGGCTAATAAACAATTGATCAATAATTTTAATTCAATATTTTTATTTTTACATGTTTACTTAGATTAGAATTTATACATTTTAAATACTTTTTGATATTTATTGTTTATAATAATTTTATATTTTATTTCAAAAAAATAATATTGAGAAAAAAAATAAAAATGACTAAATCTACGTAAACTTAATTGGTTTTAGGAATACTTACAGATGTGTTCCATAATGCTCCTTGCTCACTTTGTAAGTCAGACGTCAATCGTATATAATTAGTGGTAACAATTGTCCTTCCCATAAAATCCCAATAAGGTATCGTCATTCCAGAGCCTGATAAATTTTTTAAAATACTAGTAATCATAATTTTTCTTCAATATATTTAATACATTTAATATTTATAAAAAATAAGTAGACTAGAATACTTATTCTAATCAGTCATCTTTGACTATCGTAATGAAATGTTCAATTACGATTAAATAACAATACTCATAAAATAGATAAATAGAAATGGAAAAGATTTGAATAAAACCAAATATGGAAAAGCATTTCAGAGACTATTTGGTTCATACAATGAAATGCAATAAATTTCTCCTATTCTTCTTTTGCCGATCATAATCGGAATAAGAAAAATTTGTTTTATTATATTTAACACATAATCATTTAAAATCTTCTTTTGGTCAAAAGAATAATTCTTTTATTAGTTATTATATTATAATCAAATGGTACAGAATCTTTTTGTATTGTATAATTTTGTAAAATTATGTATCCTTTGTTAAATCATATCAATTATTTCCATTTAAGATTCAAAGTAACTTATAAAAACAGAAACTGATAATGAAATTCAATTTTTCTGCTCTGTCATTTGATTGATCAATAATAAAAATGTTAACTTTTCACCTAACTCACGTCTTTAATTGTCAGTAATGAAAAACTTACGGCACTACTTGGTGAAAAAGTTTAAATCTAATGACTATTTCACATTAGTCACCAAACTCAATTTTTGGTATTTTAATTTTCTCATTTCTTAAATGCTTATCCAAGCAATTATTCTTATACTATGCAGGTTCTAAGACGTTTCGATTGAGTAAAACGTCAAGCGAGCAATACAGTCAGAACATTTATAATAGAAATAAGTAAGAAAGCTTGAATTTATGTATTTTTAATAGCGCATATATTCCCCGAACCAATCTGAAATTGACAATTCTCCTAGCATTCTGTATTAAACATTTACAGAAATTTAACATAAAAATAATATATGTTACGAATGCATAATATTCAAGACAATTTCTTATCGGAAACAATGCATCAAAATATGAGCGTACACAAAATGATGACGCATATACAATGAAATGATAAGACGAACCTAACCTGAAAATGCAAATAAAGTTATCGCTCAAAGCGCATATTTTTTATGCTGAATTATTTCATGAAGCTTTTTGCCAGATATAAGAAATGTTTCTTTAATGAAGAGCACTCAAAATGTTCCTTAATCAGTCGGAAAATACATAAACAAATAGTACAAACCTTGATAAGGCCTTATGAGTGAATGTTCTCTTTTCATGTAATCTTTTGTATTCCATTCTGATCCCGCGACACTGGAATACGCTACGATTGTTATAAAAATCCAAGCGATAAACATTCTACCGGTATTTCGTGTGATTTTCAAAATTTTCTCATAAACTTTCGTACTGGTATACACGAACACAACTCAACTAAACGGAACTATATAGCGGCAGGCGGCAGAGGTTGCAACATTCCGGACTTGGAGTCCCTGCAATATAGGCAGAAAGCACTATGTAAATATATAGTAGTCGTATTCGTCGTATTATAGTAGCGCTTTTCCTGTATACGTATGCATATATGTATTCGAGGTTTATTCCGTTTATTCTTTACATACCTATTTATTCGGTTGGCAGTACTGACATAAGTGACATATGCACCTGCAAGTCCTGCAACCATATATGCAGGCACGCACGCATATGCATCACTGATATATAATATATATCAGTGATATGCATATATGCACATATACACATATGCAAGGTAAGTTTTTACGTGCGCGTACATACATAAGAGGTGAGTTTTTCAAATATGTAAAATAAACAAAACAAACATATATATATATATACATAATAAAAATAACGGATTTATTTATCGATTATACATATCATGTGTTATTTATATATTGTTCGAAAATGCATGGATTTATACGCATTTTGATTAATTAGGAGTCATTAAAATGTAACCAAAATGTATCAAAATAATTATATAAATATAATTGCATGTAAATATATAAAACCGTGTAAAACTTCTCTGGGATGCGATTCTTTTTCACTTCTTTGGAATTCGACCTTAAAATAAGGCGAACTTAACTTCATCATTGTCAAGGTCGCACGATGGACACATAATTATTGAAAGTAACAGTTTTCCACGTTTTCCAAATGTGTGTATACGCGCGGCGAATAAATAAGAAATTTCCATGAAAATATAATGCAATATGAAAAAAATAGATTTTAACCTTGCAATGACCTTGAAGGTCGTAATCAAGATCTCACACGTACGTAAAATTTTCCGCTCTTTTTTCGAATCCACGATAAAAATTTGGGGTTCTATATTTGAAAAGGTGGTTCTAATGTAGAACAGTTATCGACCGAGCTTTTCAACCATAAAAGTACGAATATATAGGGATTGAACCGTTTTTTCCAAGTTTTGGGCTTTGGAAGGGTGATTGTATATATAACATATACAATCCTTAAAAAAATATCGATGAAATCGGTTCAAAATTAAACGAGAATTATCCGAAATAAATTTTTTTCTCTTACAATAATTTATTTCGAATAATTCTCGTTTAATTTTGAACCAATTTCAGCGATATTTTTTTGAAGATTGTATATGTTATGTAGAATCATTTTAAAAAAATGTTTCAATCCTTATTTATTTATACTTTTCCTGTTTTGAGGTTAGGTCGGTAACTGCTCTACTTTAGAACCACCTTAATTCGTTTTCGTTTCCTGCGGTATACTAAAAAATAGAATTCAAATTTTGCATTCAAATAATTAAGTTTCCTCGTCGACATTTTGAAAATGTCTTTCAATATAATTCATTTAAGAAGGAAAGGCCACAATTTTTTTTACTTGAATTTTAATAAATACATGGGCAGTTATCCCAGTAAACCAAGAATGATAAAAAAGTATTCGATTCAGTCCAAAATGAATGCTTCTCTATAATTCTCAATCCTATTTTCTGGACTTGAATACTTCTGAATACTTTTTGGTTTACTGGGATCGATTATATTTTTATACGACATGTCCTCTATTTGAGGAAATGAAAAGAATTGGAATAAAAATTAATATTCTCAATTCTTTTCAATTTTTACGCCTTTTTGGAACCACTTTGAGGAAACGATTGAATTTCTATGTATATTTATTTTTTTTTAGATAATATATTTTAGTTTTTTTTCTGTTTTCTTGGGAGCAAAACTTAAAAAACAAAACATTAAAGGTTAAATGTCATAAAATGAAAAATAATGTTTATAAAAAAAAAAAAAAAAAAAAAAAAAAAAAAAAAAAAAAAAAAAAAAAAAAAAAAAAAAAAAAAAAAAAAAAAAAAAAAAAAAAAAAAAAAAAAAAAAAAAAAAATAACCTATAAAAACGGAATTGAATTTTAATAATAATTGTATAGTCAATGAAATGAATTTTCTTATCCATATTGTATGGATATATGTTGGTATTTTCCATATATAGATTTGTTATTTATTTTGTTTGTTTTCATTATAAACACTACGCTTACATTTCGAATAAATTATAACTATACGTTGCAAAACAAACGCATAAAAAGTCTTATTGTTACAAGTTTATACAAATATTCCTGATAGGGAAACTCTCGGGATTATCCGCATACGAGAGGGACTACGTCATTTCTCGAAAACACGACGCCGTTACACATTTATTTTTACAGAATAATATACGAATTTTTATTCTAAACAAGTATCAATTCAATTTCTAAAATCTGGAAATAATTATTAAAACGCAAAATTTAAGGGCGTCCTTATATATATAGAATTGAGATTATTTACTGTAATATTTCAGATAAAATTCAACTAATTTCATCTCATTTAATTAATTTCCAAACGATCACTAACAAAATATTAATCCTTGAAATTTCGACTTTATCAGTTTTTGTATACATTATAATTGTGCCAAGAACTTCCTATACGTTTAAACATAAACTCTGATTATAACAATTGAAAACAAACTCATGTATATGAGAGTTCAGTGATAACAAAAAAAAAAATTCACGAAATAACAAAACATAGCGGTGTAAAACAAACAAAATAAATGTAAGCAAAAATTAAATAAATACCAGTTTTTTATTGATTTTTTAAGAATTGAAATGGATTCGCGGAGTCGTGACGGATCACTACTCAGATTCGTAACATATATATACATATCTCGAAATTATATATATCATCAATTTAAAAGTTTACATTAAATGTGTTGTTGATTTTGACTACGTTTTCTAATTCAAAAAATTAATTAAAAACATGTATAATATTATTCAATTCTTGGAATTCTCAAGATATTCAACTAATTGTACATTGAAGCGTATACAGCAAAAACACGTAAACTTTATAACGTTATATAGTTTCTTTTGATTTGATATTTTCCTCATTTGCTGAGATTCTGTTATCCTTATTTAGGTCGTTCGTGGAGTCACATTACTCATAAAATATATTTCATTCATTGAATTAATAATGAATATTATACTTTATATATATTTATATATAATTTAATAATAATTTATTTCCATTATTTGCTGTGCAATTTTACATAAACAATATATACTGGGTGTTCAACAACTGATTGATAATGATGTCGGCTGATTCTTCGCACAATTTTGCATAAAAGTCTGCATTACTTAAAATAGTATAGTAGACACCAAATAATATTTGTATTCAGCGATTTCTAAACATTCTTCTCACACTTATATCATTTCAACGTCTTGAGTTCAAATCTTTTCAATCAATCGTTTATATATTCAATTTGTTTCCGGATTACTTCTTGGCATTAAACACATAACTGAATTTTTATTTCAAAGACAATCGCAATAGGGAATTTGTATTTAAATTCTGATATATAGAACACTATATCATATTTTTTTCAATGAGAAAATTTCGAATATGGATTTTTCAACCTTCCTGAAACGTAACATTATATCCATTTGTTAATAAACATGTAACGTTACATTATTGTGTCTGAAACGTTCCACCGTGACAAATTAAACAACTCGCTAAAATTTATAATATGAAGTAATTGTAACTTTTCACAAAAATACACCATCCGCAACGTTATATACAATTCGTCCAAGGAAGCTTGAAAATGTTTCGCATTCCATGTTCCTGAAACGTTTCAAAATTACTATGCCGCAAGAAAAAGTACCTGAAAAACGTGTCTTCAAAATTACACCTGCAACGTTACAATTTGCACAATAAAGTTTCACACATTCCCAAGGAGGTTACAATCCAACCTTCTTGGAAACGCTACGAACTCGTCCTATAAGTTGCTAATGTAATAATCTTCTAGGGTAACTTACGCAGAAGTAATAAAAGCAACGTCACTGAAATAAGATATAAGTAGTCTCAGAGAGGTTTCATTATAGTTATTGTAACAGCATATAAATTTTCAAAAGTAACGTTTCAGAGGCAGAACATTCATCGTTTCCAGAACGGAAACGATTATGAGACAAACATTGGAACGTCACATAAAGATATGCAATGAAACGTTCTAGTGACGTTTCTGAAACCGGAAAATGTTTAGCGAGTGTCTACACCAATATATTTATGAACAATTACGCCAAAGACAGTTTTGTTCCTTTGTCATGTTATACATTTTCTTCCGATAACTTTCTACATTAATGGCACCATAAGTGAATCCACCATTTTGAATTTTCAAATATGGCTCACAGCATTCTGAAATTGACATTTTAAGCTAAATTTTAAGCCCTCGTATTTTTGTTATATTTAATCAACAAATGTGCTAATGCATATTATTTTGTATGTTAAATATAATTTAAATGCCACTTTAACTATATCATATTTAACGAACAAGAATTATTGTAATGTATGCCAATTTCTTACAATTTATTTTTAATGTTATTAACTTATCTTGTTATTGTAAAAGGACATTTCATTATTGTTGTTAAAAGAAACTAAAAACGCATGTTTAGTTATTAAATGCAAGTATTAATGTCTATATAACCTTAGAAAAACAAAACGCGCATGTGACATAATAATTCGCGTGATTTTTATGTTATGACCATCAGGATGTTTTATTTTATCTCATGCGATGAACATTTCCGCTTTCAACGGTTTATAGTAATAACTCTATGGAATGCAATTCCAGTACATATGAGTTTAGAGGTTAAGTTACATCTTTCTCTTCATATATATATATACTTTTGTGCGCTTTAAAACATGAATTGAAATTGCTGTACATTCTGCGTTTTTTACATAATAAATTTTTACGTAATATGCGATCAATACGAAAAAATAAATCTTTTTAAAAAAATCTTATGAATAATCGATAAAAAATATGTACCTATTGAGTATATTCATAACATATATTATATAAATAATATAAATATATATAACTATATATATATATGTTTTAATAAAAAAATAAGATATAAAATTTAGACCAGCATGTTTATAGTGCTTTTTATATATTCCGTTGAATTTTTACCTACTAAACACGAATTCAGAGTTAGAATTTAGCTATCGCGCTCATTTTATATATATGTATATATTATTTATTTATTTATTTATACATGGTATCCAACTCTACAGTTTATATATAGGCGAGGAGCCACTCCAAAATCTCCAACAGCCATTGTCCCCTCGTGCAAGTGCATTTGCGTAGTCCGGAATTAAGGGGCAACTATAAAAATAATTCATCATACATAATTAAAATACTAATCAGGATAAAATCTTTTTACAAGACTTTTTTCCTGAAATTTTAAAAGTACAACCCCATGTAATATATCGTTGAATTGTAATAAATAGTACGTCAAAGAAAGATGAAAAAACTTCTTTCTGGCTTTGAAAATGTCGCCGATTTTGTTTTAAACCAGCGAAAAACGTTGAATAATATGTAGTTATATATATGTATATATTGTTGTTTCATATAAATATTTATTTCGATAACAAAAAAATAAAAAATAAATATTATATCTATAAGAAACTCCACACCAGAATTTAAATCAAGAATCTCCTGATAATAAACTTATTATAGAATCACATTTTTCAAAATAAAGTATATGAATATAAGTATATAAAATCGAATACAATATAAAGTATGCAGTTTCAAGATTTTTATTAAATCTTATTAATTCTTATCGAGAAACCAGCGATAAATGGCGAGATCTCGAAAGTAGAAAGGTATATTAAAGCATCAAGGCGAAAATGTTATTTTCAATTAAGTCGAAATATGATATGTGTGTGTGTGTGTGTGTGTGTGTGTGTGTGTTCGCTCTGGGTTTGTATGTACGCGCGCTCGCGTGTAATGGAAATGTTGAGATTTTATGTTATGAATATTGAATATTATGTTCATTTGAACATTCTGCAAAAAATGAATTACATTTGCGCCCTATTAAGGTTTTGGCAATAGAAAAGTTCCGCATCATTAATAAGAAACGCATTTCTCATGCATTAATTGAGATTACACATATCAATGCATGTTCGAGATATGCAATTAATAAACAAATTGCGAACATTTTAATGATTTTCGTTTTTACGACCGCAATCTGAATTCAGGGAACACCCTCCCGTAAACGCGTGAATTAATGTAGCCACAATATTATGATGTATCAAATAATATTATAGATATTTTGTAAAAATCGTGCAAATTATAAGTACTCGTAATGTTGTTGCTCACGAAAGGCAAGGTCTACAGATAGCGATAACCTTTCACGAGCCTGCGAGAGTATAAAAGATCCATATTTTGACGGGGCAAGGCAGACGAGTTAAGGATCCATACGAAGAAACATGTATAAGCTATTGGTAAGAATCTTTTTTCAATTTTATATGAAAATTTGGTCACTCGTCGTTGATGTGTTTAGTTTCGTATATAACACGTGGTGATTGCGTATACGTCTTTTATCGCGACAATGGACATGTTCCACTCGGTGAAAAATCTCGAATGGAATTATAAAATAGTGTACCGGTGTTTCTGTATATCTCATACACGTCATGGCCAATTTTACTTTGAAAAAACCTATTAACTTTCAAATATTATAATTAATAAATGTTGAAAATAATCGATTTTTCTTAAGCTTTTAACATCAGATATAACAAGTTTTCGTTTTCATCTTTATTAAAGCAAACCCAAAATAAAAGGGTAAAATATCATTTATGATCAACAATTGTCATTTTCTTTTTAATTTTTCAAAAAATTCATGTACTCATTTTTCCATCTTGACTTAATAACACCCCAGTCAACCACAATGTAACAATTATATAACATTAATGTAACATTTATGTAAGAAATAACCGTGAATTTTTACTTGTGTTTGCTAGGACTTTGTCTTGTGAAATTGCATTTGACTAATTTATGAACTTATCATAAAAATAATGAATACGATTATATACCTCGCCATCGGATAAAAATTTAACGCATTTTTACTTATAGCGAACAAGCCGCCATCTTGTAAATCGACGACAGAACCTAATTTTTTTTTTTTTCGGAAATATGAATGAAGCACTCTTCACGCTGAATAACTTATGTTTGAACTGTATAGAAACCTGCAAATGTAGAAAATTGTTCGTTTTCGAAAAATATTTTCAGGCGCCATTTTAAAATCCAAATCGACAAAAATCAAAATTTTTTTCAAGTAAAACTATCGGAACGCGCTTCTGATGTATTAGAAGATGACCAGGGGAAAAAGTCGTATAAAAAAATTCGCGTTCCTTTTAATATTTTTGACAAAAGACTGCGTTAAAATATCATATTTTGAAAATGTTTAACTGCCCCATTCAAAAGATTAAAAATAGTCGTTATTGGGTAACCATTTAGAAAATTTTGTTACGTATACAAAATAACGATTAAAGGGTTAAATTGGATTTAAACGTATAGTTTTGTAAAATTTTATTTAGATGAAGTTTGATTCAATATGAATCGATTTATTGGGCATTTTATCATTTTCATATTTTTCCATTCTTAATATTCAATTCTTTGAATATACTTTCGGCATACAATGGCCACAATTATCACTTGCTTGCTTTTATGCATTTATCATTTATCAAGCGAATATCTATCAATAATCAACAATCGAAACTTTTTTAATGTTGAGATAGTCAACTTACGATTAATCACATCATTAATGCGCTCAAGATAATTTACTCTATTGCGTATACAAGCTGCTTTATGTAACATTTTATCATTTTAATTCGTATCCGATGTTGGGCAAGTCATATTAAACTGTACAGCTGCATTTTCAAATTACCGAACGTTTTTACAGTTCAGGATGTCAGAAAATATTGAAGTTTTTGAATGAACTGTTTTAAAAAATTGCTGAACTATCTTCGAAAAATTACTGTAATTTCGTAATTTCGAGAATTTTTCGAAAACAATTCGGTAATTATATATTAAACTTTATAGTAAAAAAATAAGTCCAAATTTTCTGATGTCATTAACTGCATGCCTAAATATATATAGGATATTTTTCGTTTTCTTGTTCGTTTCTTTTTTATCTTTGTGTAACTCTGCGTTCTAATAATAATATTTATAAATTCATTGTCTTTTTTATATATACGAATTTTCCATTTTGGACGTTTTACAAAACATAAAAAAAAACACGCACACTTGTAGTGGTACGATTTTGGTGACTCCATCTATAATAACAAAAAATTCATCTAATATCTTGATTTACAAAGGAATACAATAAAATTGTAAAAATTGCAAATAAAAAAAATAAAAATAAAATAAATCCGTTGAAGAAAAATGTCGTTAGTCAACAAATCGAATTCGAAAAAATGTTCTAAAAGAATACAACCTTAATCACATTAAATATTACTCATTTTTAAATCGGAAGAAGTTCACGAACAACTCTTTATTATAGCAAGACTTAATAAATAATCAATTTTTTTATATATTTGAAAAATATAAAAACATAAACAAGGATTACCTGAAAATTAAATGACATAAAAAATGAACATTAATTATTTTTAGATTAAAATAATCTTGGAATAATTGAAAGATTCATAGTTTGGAGTATATATAATATTAAGAGAATACTCTAGCAATATGTTATTATTATTAATTAAAATTTGAAAGTGGAATTGGAAATTCCTATTATGACTAATGATTATTTTGCCACAGAGTGCCAAGGATCACCAGCATTATATCTGTTGTTTACGTATTTTTGATCAGCGTGACTATCATATGGTTCATTACTTACTTTCGTAAACATATCAATGACACACAAACTAATTACCATAATAAACATTTTATACATTATAACGTCGGAAATTATTATAGGTGGTGATATTAATTATGATCAATTTGTCATCTTCGTTTCTCTTCTTTCGTGACCTTGAATTTGAATAATTGAAGGATTCAGTGTTTGGAGTATATAATATTAAGAGAATACTGCAGCAATATATATTATAATTTTATTTATTTATTATAATTTTTTTTTTTTAATTAATTTATTTATTCATTAATTTTCAAAACTTCTCACTCGTATACCGCAAGTTGAACCGAAATATATTGAAATTAGAACTAGGGGCTTCGCCCCTGCGGCCTCCGGCCGCCAACCCCACCAAGGGGCTTTGCCCCCTGGACCCCCGGTTCGCTTCGCTCGCAAAGATTGTCTTGATTCGGCCATTCGGCCTACGGCCGCAGCCACTCAGTCCATCTTTCGTAAACTTAATAACGTTTTTATAGTTTAGTCTACAATATGAGTTTAGTCAACCGCAACCATTCCG
>JAPYZR010009292.1:0-10215 GCA_030522945.1 Trichopria nigra | reverse complement strand
TTTACCATCTGAGATTATTATCTTTACCCTCTTGATTTTAACATCTTCAGATAGTACCTGATACAATCTAGATTCCAGTCCGTATATGTAGCATCAAAGGTGGTAACCGGTACCATCATTGTGTTATCCGGTAGCATATTTTTCTCTCCGTGTATGCTTCATTTTGGAATGAATACTCAGACTTGAATCGATTACGTTTGGATGTGGAAGAAACGAGATGCATAGTTGGGTAGAAAGGTGAAGTAAAAGTTTTTCGAACATATATATAGTACAAATAAAAAACGTACCCAACAATTTTTTGTTGATTATGTTTAAATAATATATTACAAAATAGCACTATAAAAATATACATCCCGCTAAACATTTTCCGGTTTCAGAAACGTCAGTAGAACGTTTCGTTGCATCCATGTAACGTTTCAATTTTTAGCTCATAAACGTTTCTGTAACGTTCTGGAAACTGTAAATGTCCTACCTCAGAAATGTCACTGAAACTTTTCTGAGATTTTCTACCTTATTTTAACAATGTTGCCTTTATTACTTGTGTGTAAGACTCAGAATGTCATCTTGAAACTTTTGAATACCATGGATATAAATATGCAGAGAGCTATGAAAATTGTATTATAAACGTTCCCGAGATGATTAATTAATTCTAGACGTTTTAAAAACAACAATGTACCTGTATGTTACTGTGTAACGTTTACATTTGTATTAACAAATGGATACAATGTAATGTTTCAGGAAGGTTACATGTTTAGAGGATATTATGGTGTTGAATAAAACTATTCGATTATTATCGACGTTACCATAAAATGAATTTGTTATGCAGTGAATAATATTATGAGTTTCTTATATTTTACTCAATTATTTTACTTCGCATTTACTCTATTTTCTTGGGGGCACTCTTAAAAAAAAAGAGTGGACTTTCGTCATGTTTGATCTATTCTCCTTTACTTTAAAATCCATATAGTATACACGTAAAATTGTAACGAAATTATTGAATATTTTTGTCTATCGGAATATTATACAAAAAGCTTGTTTCATAATTAAATCATTAATCACCGGGTCCCATTAATTACGACGTATACAACGAATAACGAAAGAGTCATATGAAAATATTTTCGTTATTCGACAAAGTTCTCATACACACGTTGAGCAATTTTTGAAATGGCGTGCGTTGATTAATTGTTTTGTCATATTTGAATCAGTTATACATGTATTCTTTTTTTCACATCCCCGAATGTTCGTTTCTTTCGCGTTTCGCGTTCGTTTTTAATTAATTTATATTCTTCCTTTTGTTGCTTTACATCATATTCTGCTGTGTTGTACCTGTGTTTCACTGTGAATTTATCTGATATACTTTTATAATTACTTTGAATTTAATACATTTTTAACCAACAGCATCAGATTGAAATGAAAACAAGATTTTTTTTAATGGTTGTACTTGTTCTTCTTGCAGGTAAGTTTCGAGCTGAAATTCGGATACACGTGCTCAGAGAAGGAAATTACATACCGAATATACTTCGAATAAGGATTGCACGAGATTTTCTCTTTATATTCAGATATTCTGGATTGCATGGAAATGACGCCGTATCGCGGTGAACCAATCGCTCGTTAAGACGGTTTACCAGTAAACAACGTTTGTTATTACAAAAAGAAAAAAAAAACAGAAAATAAAAAACGAAACTTTGGAAATAACAATGTTCTAGTTGGATAAGACTCTCGTACTTTTAGAAAACTATTGATTATTAATGTGAATATCAGCATGTATTATTATGCAACGGCTTCAAGTAAGCAGTTGCGTAAGGTAAGTAATAATCCTTGTATTATTTATACGTAAGATGATATATAAGAACGTATATTTATACACTGATGTAATTTTATAATTTCGTCAAATGATGTAGAATTAACATAATACGTGAATGTTAGTTGACAACGTGCGGTGTACGGGCAAAGATAAAGAAATCTTCTTTGAATAATTGGGAGAGATGGAAACACTGGGAAAAAGATAAAATTATATTAGAATGAAAATATAATTCGTTAAAATGAATATTTTTAGAATATTCTAGTGTATTTGATTTTTATTATTTATCATAATTATACCAATTTATTGACAACATTCAATCAACAATTGGTACAATCAACATTGCATTAATTTTAAGATCTATTACAAAAGGCGAATCATGTAATACCAATGCAAAGGAAATGTTATTTATTTAATACACACGGAATTACGCATCTGAGTATTCGTTTAATGTTATTATTATACATATGAATGAGAGGTAGTTTATATCTACGTGAAATGAAAACTTTGAATCTGAAACAGAGAATTTAGTTACAATTTAAAAACGAGTTTTTTTTATACTTGCTTATTTTTTTACAATTAGTCTTTAGTTGTTAGTTTACAATGTTTAACTTTTTTTTTTTAATTTAATTGCACTAAGTTTAATTAATATGTCATTATAAATATTTTGTTTTCAAACTGTGGATAAGTTAGAATTTTCAAAAGTTACCTCTTTTTTATAGAAATAATTTGATTAATGTACATTTTTTATTTATTTATATTTTTTTAAATATTATGTTGTAAGATTTTAACGATCTTTACGAGTCATACTATTATTCATTTAAAATTGCAACGTTTCGATGACATTCGTCATCATTATCAATTACAGTTTGATAATGATGACGAATGTCATCGAAACGTTGCAATATTAAAAGACATCTTTAAGAGCTCTTAAAGACTACTTTTAAAAAAGTGCTCCGAAATCGGCGCATAAGAGGATAAGAGCTCTTAAAGACTACTTTTAAAAAAGTGCTCCGAAATCGGCGCATAAGAGGACTTAAAGAGCACTTTATGACCACATTGCGTCCTCTTTTTTACAAGTGCTGTCTGGGAAAATATTTACAATAATTGATAAACGTTAGATTTAGATTTAATTCATGTCAATATTATGTAAACATATATTTAAAGTTATTTAACAGTCTAGCATATGACGTATCTAATTTTTGCGTGGCTTCTTTTTTATTGATCCCATTCGATTGGAGATGAATATGTGACATTTCAGAGATAATTCTTTTGTTCCAAATTTGTTCTTCGTCCAACATAATATTTATTAAAAACAACGAGTGATAGATTCGACTATAATATTATGTTTATAATTTTTTGTTAAAATTTTAAAATTTGCAGAAATATTAATCGATTGAGGTATATAAATTTTTATAAAGATTTGCTTCTTTGAAAGACAGAATCGTGAATTATTTTCTACAGTATTTATAACTTCAACGCATGTTTAATACCTTTTGCATTTTTTATTTGTCTCGACTTTTAAAGTTTCGATCCTCCCTTTGTTAACTTTCTATCCGATGCTCGATAAATTGCAATTATTAAGCTACCTTTTTATATTTTGATTTTAAAAATTGAAAGATTGAAATAATTCACGTCGGCGGTTTCTCTCCCAATTCTTTTCGATATTATTATCAATTTACGTAATTCTTATCAAATCCTCTTTATTTCGTGTTTTTATCAATTTGGCAAACTTATTATGTCACCAGTTTTAAAAATTGCTTTTCATTCATATTCTAGCATTGTACGTCATAAATATTTGAGAATACCAGGTGTAATGACACAAAGTTGACATTATTTTTAAGACCAAATTTCGAAAATCCGGATTGGCCTATTATTATAGATGTCGAACAAGTTTCATAAAGATTTTGGCGAATCCACTATTCATCACTTGGTCCCCTCGTTCCAGTAATTTTTTATTCGAATACATTGTATCCGATTTATTTCAAAGGAAGATGCCGCCATTTTTAATCTTGAAAATATGGTCTCCGATTCGGACCACAGAATCGACATGCCTGGTTCTCAATTGGTTTAAATAGCCGAAGAAGAAAGTTGTAACTTTTTCTCTTTTTCTAGGGTCCCGCTTTTTGGTGATAATAGGAGAATGGAGACTGCAGCAAGAGCAAAACCGTCGCTCTTAAAGAATTAAAAAGTCACTCTTTTAAAAGATCCACGTGTAAATGAGCAATATCATTATCTCATCAATGTTTTCGACTGATATTTGCTGGTAAATTTTCTACTCTTTTGGACTCCAAAAAATAAGTTGGAACAATCACATTACATGGGTGGTGTTTGGTTTGTGGAAAATACATTTTAACTGTCAAAAACAAAATTTTAAATAACCATCCTTTCATTACTATGTTTTAGGGAAATTTGTTCAATTTAGGGAAAATAGGGATTTGACCTAATAAAGAATAATAAAAATCATTATAGGTATACAGGGAGACGTAAATTCGTTAAATGACGGTCTACACTTTCACTATACATGCATCAGAAACTTGACCTCCTTCTTTAAATACATTTATGTATGTCGACGTGAATCGATGAAAATCACTGTTAACAAATATTGAAAGTCCCGCAGTCTGCAGTCCACTATATACGACTATAGGGTTTGGTTGATTGTGAAAAACAAAAGAGTTTTCCTCGGAACCATCACAAAATGTTACATTCACATGCTACGTCTTCCATGCACTAGTCGAAATTTCCGGGATGCACTCGTGAAGAAAGATCACTCAGGAGCGACGTCACGGATCCGGGCCGAGGTGAGTCGACGACCTTACGCGGAGAAAGGGTTCCTCGAACTCCGAATTCCAGTCGCCAGGATTATCGATTTTTTTTTTCAGCCGGATGATTCGGGGATTGCCGCTACACTTTTGGCTGCTCACGATTGAAAGTGGTCAAGGAGACATCGCCGCGCCGGGAGTATAACGTATGTAAGTTTCGAAGCCGGCTTGTCACGCGACTGACGGTCTTAGAGAAGACGTATATCCTTTCTCTCTCTCTCTCTCTCTTCTCCAGTTCCCACTCGAGACTACACTCTTCTTTCGTCGATATCGAGCTCCGCGCTTGAAGCGTATAGTAGGCGCGAGCATTCAACAGGTATACAGCGCCCGAGTTCCTGCTCCCACCCAGAATCTAACGCTCGGGTATAGAGCGAGAGAGGGACAGGATCAAATGCGCCCCAGGAAGCGAGACGGTACGAGACGAGAGAAAGATGACGATGCCGGGAGCGAGAGAGATGAGGGATGGGTCTATCAGGACCGGGCGGGAGCGAGATGGAGTTGATAGTAAGAGCGAGAGGCGCGGAGGGAGGGAGGGGGTGGGTAGGTACCGCGCCGGTCTTGCGCGCCCAATGCACCGGCTGGATCCCGATTCGTCGCGATTACTCCGTTAGTTCAGCGCCGACCGTCGTTGTTCTCGTATCGGACTTGGTCGACCTTAAAAGAAAAAAGTCGGACGCGCCGCGAATCACGCCCGTCCCGTGGGTGAAAGTAGACAGGTAATTTTTATTTCCAGTTCGATTTCCTCGATCTCCAGTGATCGAAACGGGCCGCGTGCGTTGACTTTTGATGATTTTTCGTATTTCGAGGTACCTTTTCTGTCAGCGAAACGCGACCGGCTAGTTTGTGCTCCCTGACCGGTAAATCCATCGGCTTCCAACACACCTTCACGTTCATGCCGGCTATGATCTGGGTCATGATTTTTCAGTAGATCGTAATGACCTTCGAGGAGTGGCGAGTGTCACAAACCGGCCTGACCGCCAAGTCTTGGTTCTGCGAAGCCCCTGGCCCAGCAGTTCGTCCAAGATGAACGCGTCGCGAATTTGCTTGGGATATTCTATGTTTTGTTTACATGTCATGACTGGATTGTCATTGTTTTGCTCATCCACGCGTCAACAATGTCATGTGTTGTGATTTGGAATGACCACGTCCTAATCCGAAAAACATCACGTCATGAATTGTGTCATCATTGTCCCGTCGCGGCTTTATAGTTTAGCAAATTAACCAACCCAAAATGTCGCAGCCGCAAGGAGGGTGGATCTAATGCAACCACTTGAAGGGGTAACAGGGTCTTGCATTATCGATGATCTGCAAACTGATCAGTCCTAACTTTCGATGTCGTGATTTCGGAATATCATCATCATATCCGGAGTGTGACGCAACGAGCAAGCCCTAAATCAACTGGAAGGACATGTCCTACATCGAGAAATTCCACTCGTGTTTAGGCAGCGCTCCTGAAACCGAGTCGTATCCTGTTGTGTCGTGAATTGTCGCATCGTCGTTTAGCTTAATTCGGATGGTCATTTCTGTCATAATTAGGGAATCTAGCTCAAGGAGACTCGAGGTGTACATTGTCGAATGCTATTCCCTTGATGCCGACAATGTCAATACATACAACCCTGAGTAAATTGACGCGAGTAAACAATAACTAAGTTTCCGGGTTCCTGGTGTTTGGATCGAATTAATTCGATCAATGCCTTTTAGCATCATGGCCCGAGATACGCGCGATAATAATGCCGCGCGTGTTATGACAATTTGCTTCGGTACGAGTCTCTAGTGTCATCCGTCACGTGTCAGACTGGTTTCGCGCAGCAAAACAGGATCGTTACGACAGCCGCGATTTGGCGAATTCGATGATCTCGACAATCAAGTTTCAGACAACGCGACCTCTCGTCCCCTCATTACGCAATTCGAAATGCAGATTGCCGATTACTCACAGAACGTGACGGAAATCGATTTCTCAAGGCTATATCTCTCACGATCGTTTTCTCTTCCGCGCAACCTGCAGATTGGAAAATGCGGTTGCCCGGCCCGCGTAAAATCGATTGTTGCGGGAAATTGAAATTATTCAATCTCGTTCCCGTCTCGCGGATAGAAATCCCAACTGTCACAATGTGGTTCAGCCAGAGACGTTTTCTGGTTCGCGGCAGGAAAGAAGTCATGTTTTGCGTACGCGAAAATCGAATCGCGTCATCCGCAAACGAGATTCAAGCACGCCGGCAAGATCATATGCCTGGGTTTGACGAGCTGTCTAGGCAAGGTTCCAAATTATCGCGCAACGATGAAGCGACTCGTCGGTTCTGGTTGCGGTATAGCTGTCGACCACGTGGCGCTCGACAATATTGGCTTCGTACTAACGAAGACGACGAGGCTGTGCGGCCGCTCTGCCAGACCTCGATACACTTTTCGATCTTTAAAGGACATTTCGATGATCTTCAGATTCAAAATTGTGTCACTGATATAGTCATTGGATATTGGTGTCATCTTTAAGAATTGAAACGTACAATTTAAAAATTACCGATCATTGTTGTTGACAGTCCGTGCGCAAAGATCGATTTGATGACATCTTAACATCATTTTGATTGTCCAATGACAACATTCGTCGCGCACGTCTTATCGTAAATAAACCTTTCGTTGCATATTTTCTTTCCAGAATGAAATACGTTTTGGAAAAACCAAGATATAAAGACTGAGCAGAATTCGCATATGAAATATTTCCGATTAGGATCATTATTTTGTTCCGCCAAGTGAGCTCCGTGTGCAAATTGTGGCGATTCCATTATATAGGCCAGAAAACGAGGTTGGATTTATTAACAAGTAGTATGTACGGCCGGAGTTGCCCGGTAGCGTTTTCAGAATTCCCAATTACAGGTTGATGCAGCGTAAAACGCTCGATATCAATGTTTGATGATGTACGGATAGTTTTTTTTTTTTTTGTTTTTAAATTCCCATTTCCGAATGGAATGCGCATATAATGGCTCGTGAGGTTTCCACGTGTCGACCGTTTACCGCGATTGATTTCTTAATCTACTCTTAATCTTACGCGTCACGGCATTTATTCCAATGTTGACATACTTGTTATGATTCATCAATGTATTTCTATTATTAGTGAGTTTTCCTTATTTACATTTGCGGTCTGCGTATACACAGTATCGTCTCGAGGTAAAGTTACATCTGTGGAATACTATCGTCAATAATTATTTAAACGTTTTAATGCAATTAACAGATTTACTTTTTTAGCTCGCTGTTGAGAGGTTAGGATTGTATTCGATGTAAAGCACGCAGTAAGCTGCGGGTATGAAAGGATCGTTCGGAGTACAAGGTGCTCATAATCCGGGCAAAGTTCTCAGAGTATAAAAAAGTGCGAAAAGTTCATCAACCAAAACAAAGCCATATCATGCCGACGTCGTTTCACGCTACGTTGCGCTTCATGGAACTAGTTTACGGTCTACCTCGTTTCTTCTTTTTTTCTTTGATGTACGAAGAAAGAACGTCGTATGCTTAGACCTTAAATGGTCCATCAAAAGTGATCTGTCTTCATGTGCAACCTGGAGCACTTCTCGTAATCCCTTTTCGTTGTAGTGCATGAAGTGCGGGAAAAGTGTCCAGCGACCAAAATTGGTGTCAAAGGGACTTCTCAATCGGTCATTGGATTCTCCTCATCGTAGGAAATTCAAGCGGAGATGCTGAAACGGAAAGCGGCGACTTGGCGCGTATATAGCCACCGGACCCACTCTAGAGGGCGATAATTTCAATTGCCGGATACTCGGCCGGGGCAGAGGGTACATAGGATCCTAATGCGCTCCGGGTTATTCATACTCGAAATACATCATCGTCAAAGTCAACGCGCGCGAAAGAGTGACATCAGCCGCTGCCAGCCGGTGCACTACGTTACGGCGTGGTGTCAGTGTGTATACGTGTGTGCTTGTGCGCGCAGGGGGAAACGTTAAACGGCGGGGTTATCGCGGGCGCATGCATCGTATAACGCGGCCGATGGCCGGTGTGGACGGTGCAGCGCCGACGAGTAACGCCCTTCTGATTTCCATTTAAACATAAAAGGCCAGCGGTGGAAAAATTAAATACGGCGCATTTATCGGGCCGTATCGGCGCGACGGACAGTTGACCAGCCGTGTACTGCCAGTGATTAATGGCTTTGATTTGCTGAATCGAAGAGGAGCCAGCGGCACCGGTGATAGGGATACAGAGATCGAGTGATCGAGAGATCTATAGAGAGCGAGAGAGAGAGAGAGAGAGAGAGAGAGAGAGATAAAGAGAGATAGTCGGAGAGACATTGTCAGGGAAAATCGGTCCAGTCGTCGTCCTCGTCGCGTGTTCCAATCAAGCGGACAAATCTGCAGCTATGAGAGACGGCACGTTCGATGTAAGCGTAAGTTGACGGATGCTTTTTGTCCTTAGTTGATATTTACCGTTTAGTCGATAATACATAGTATAGCGGATCCTAGTTGGCGTGCCGATGTACCGAAAGTTTTTTTTTTTTTTTTTAGTATGACTCGACGGATCTTGCATTTTTTTTCTTTTTTGGTAACGTATAAATGGCGTGTATATATATATTATATATATGTATGTGTATGTATGTATATGTATATATACACGTAAAGTGCCTCGCGGAAACCAGTACATTTTCCGTGTACTTCTTTTTCGAATCTAGTGTCACTGTCACCGGATAAATCGCTTCTACGTTTTGCGCAAAATGCGAAATGTTACCGTGGAACTTACATTTCCTCGTTATGCAAAGTGGGAGAAGTAATTCTGGACAGTTTTTCTGCATTTTTTTTTAATGGGGATATTACGAGAAATGACGTTTATTATTGTTACTTTTAAAATGATGCGCGCTCTGCTAGATGGAAATTGATTGTTCGTTCCGGTCTCGAATTAATTATCAAAGAATTTGTAAGCGTTGAATTTGTACACGTCGGAAAACGCGCAGTACATTAAATATATACGTATTTTTTTTTTTTTTTTAGAAACATTTGTAACCTTAATTAACATCGCATTTTTAATCTCACCCTTCATTAGGAAAGTAGACTTTTTTTACTCGATCATTTAATTTTGGCATAATATACGCGATATATACACTGAAAAAAATTTATTATTTTCAAGTAATAAATATTTACTTGAATTAAGAAAAGATTTTCTTAAATTAAGTGAGATTTACTAAAAAGAAGGAAACATTTTCTTAATTCAAGTAAATATTTACTTGCAACTATTCAAGTAAATATTTATTTGCTATTATTCAAGTAAATATTTACTTGAAAATAACAAATTCTTTTTTCAGTGTATATATGCATAACGCATGAAGACGTCGTTAATGTTACATTTCGTTACAAGTGTGGGAAAGACAAGTTTCTCGCATACTATTTATGAAAAACGCTATTTCCTATGCAAGCGTGCTAAAAAATATATCTTTTTGTCCCAAGAAAATTTATTTGCCCATTTTAGGCACAAAATATTGTTCTAATGAGTTGTTGGTAGCATACACCCGGGAAAAAATGGATTCAGATATAATTATATCTGAATTATATATGGCTATATCTGGATCATATATGGTTATATCTGGATCATATATGTTCCAGA
>JAPYZR010009291.1:0-11460 GCA_030522945.1 Trichopria nigra | reverse complement strand
ATCTTCCAGGGAAAATTCGTAATGAATTACTATTTTAGGGCGCTTTTACGCATGTTTTCTGAGTGCAGATCAAATTTCAGCGAAATCGATTCAGAAACGAGCGAGAATTTTCAAGAATAAATTTCGGAGGTAATAATGCGAACTGCATGACCACTACAAAAATTTGTTCTTGCGAATTCTCTCTCGTTTTTTAACCGATTTCGCTAAAATTTGACATACATTCATAAAAAATGCGTCAAAGCGCCCTAAAATTGATTTCGGCTTGAAAATAGATTTACTTTCTGTTTAATTTGAATATTCTAGGTTAGGAACATGACGTTATCGACGGAGTCGGTTTAGTAAAACGGCTTCGTCGGTAACGTCAATTCCTAACCTAAAATATTCAATTATAATTATGGTTATTCTGTCTATAGACAGAATAATTATGGCAAAAATTATTTTGTATATTAAACAAGTATACATAATATATATTAAACGGATTGATTAATATAATTGATTATATCAACGTGTTAAAACATATTCACCGTACATTACAGGCAAAATTAATTGGAAGCTGCCAGTCTTCAATAGAACTTGTGAAGTATCTACATTGCCTTCTCTCCGAAGAAGAGAAGGTCGCAAAATCAGCTGAAGTAGCAGATCTTGTTAACCGTTTCACTTGTCTCTTGACCCAGGCAAGAGCTCGAGAACAGCAAATCAGGGAAATGAAGTAAGAAATTAATTTTTCTTTTATTTTCCTTCTTACCTTATTGCTTCTTCATGACTCATCACATTTCTGTACATTAATATAATCCCATTAAATAATTTTAAATTAAACCCTTCGACAATTATGCGCATGCAGGTCGCCACTTTGTGGAGTTTATTACTTTCCTTGTGAACAGTGAGTGTAATATTACAATCTTCTTCAAATGTCAAGTTGTTAGTGTAAAATCTAATGTTTACTAAATATATAAAGTCAATAATAATGTGAAAATGCAAATTGAATTAATTTATAAGCTAATAAGATATATATATACATAATGTAAATTTGTAATTATGTATCATTTTAACATAATTTTTATTGACACGTTTATTCGATATGCATTGTTCTCACTCAATGCTAAAATGGTTGCAAACATAAAAACATTGCTTACTGCTTAGCATAATATGAATATTAAATTTATACTTGCATTAAAACTATAATCCTAACTTATTTTTATTATCTAGCGATGGAGGAAGATTGACTTGTCCTTTATGCTCATGTCGAAATTGGGCCCAACTTGACAATGACATCTGGAGATTGGAAAAGTGGTTGGAATTAGCTGAGGGTATCCAAAGTGAACAACATTGTCCACCGAGTAACATTGAAGACCTTGAAGATGTAATTCAAGATCACCGTGAATTTCTCCTTGACCTCGATAGCCACCAGAGTATTAAAGTTAGTTTAAATATAGTCGGTGTTCATCTTGCCGATCATACAGAGGACATTGATCGATCCAAGGATTTACGAAAGAGATTGTTCAGTGCTAACGAACGATGGGACAAAGTGTGTCAGAATGCATCAAAGTGGCAGAGTACTCTTCAAGAGGCCCTGATAAATAATCAACAATTCCACCGAATCGTTGAAGAACTTATGATGTGGTTAGAGGCTACCGAATTATCGATCAGAGCTAGCGAACCAATCGACCTTACTGATAAGACTGACATTATGCAAGCCAAATATGAAAAATTAAAGTAAGTTCATTTTTACATAATAATAATCTGATCTTATTTAATTCTTTCAAAAATTGCAATAAACACTGTAAACTTTAGGATTTTTATTAATCCAATTAATTTTGTTTATACTATGAGTTCATGTACATTTATTATGAATAATTCTTTAAACGGACAAAATTCAAATATAACTGATCATTGTAAACTTCTAGCGAGCTGCGAAGTGACTTGGAAAGATGTGAACCTCGTGTGTTGTCACTGCAAGATGCAGCAAATCACTTACTGGATGAGCAATGTTTAACATGTACTCAACTTCAAGAACTAAGACTACGATTACAATCGCTTCGAAGACTCACCAGCATGTATGTCCTAAAACTTGGAGCTGCCCTTGGCTTTGATCCGAAAGACATTGGTCTTTCAGCCACATCTGCATCACTCGCTGTACTTTCTCGAGACGTAAGTTCAGCCCTCAACATGTAACTCACACGCGATTTGTATTAAAATTTTCCATGCAGAACGTTCGAGAACATATCCATACATAATTTAAGTTCTTAGTGAATTCACCAAGCACGATTCTTGCAAAGCACTTTTCCTAGAGTTATATTCCGATGTACATATACGTTTTAAGTAGAAATCACTCACCTGCACCGTATCTTATTGTTTGTGTTTTCTCTTTTGTTAAATTGTAGCTACTCGATGATGCTGCCTCTGGAACTGGTCAACTCTATGGCACAGCTACCGCTGAGTATGTTATCCTTTCCCTGTATTTTCCAAATGATATACACTATTGTTATATGTATCTGGATATTCACATACAAATGAATCAAACCTGATTAACGATAAACTTTCAATGTTTTAGTGCTGACGAAGGAGAGCCAACAATGTTTGCGCAAGGTTACCAATTCTTGGGAAGAGTTTTACGCGCTTCTCTTCCCATTCAAGCGCTGATGCTGTTGTTACTTGGAGCTGCATCCTTGATACCTGCTGCCGAAGATGACTATAGCTGCATGCTCTCTAACAATCTAGCAAGGAGTTTTACTCCCATGGTCGGCTATCCACACGGACCTCCACCCTTGTAATGTCAAAGCATCTTTTCTTGGTCTACAGAGGGATTCTCCGATCAAACAAACAAGTCGAAATTTGATTCTCACTCACTCAAAGACATTGGATGCCAAGTGATATGTAAACATACTTGTTCATGTTGCATGTAAAATGTACATAGTTAAATTTGATGGACCAATAACGTCGGGATAATGTGGCCTGTGCTTAATTTATTATTATCGTTTATGTTCTGAATTTATCGTTGTGCAATAATGAAAGCGAAAAGTTCCTCGTACGAAATCAAAAACCTTAACCTTTGAAGCAAGGCTGACGCCGTTTAACGGCGATGTGAAAGATTTTGTTTTAATGAAGAATAAGCATGAAGAACACAACGTAATATTGACAAAACTTTTAATGTAGCGTTTCATATATTGTCATGTTCCGCTGTCGATTCATCTGGGTCGACAGAATCGCATCGGAACAAAGGTGCTAATACTCGATTATTCTTGTTTTGCCTTAATCGATGGCATTGTCATTTTGTATGTTTCCGTACTAATACTTTATAATTTAAAAGAAATGAAAAAAGCGACTTACAGAAATGCATGAATGTATTGAAATTGAAGAAAAATACAGCGGACGGATACTTATTATGCCTAAGCGTCAACTTGTAAGTTACCCCGCCTATCTTACGAGTTTCTCGCTGATTGCACATGAAGCTTTATTATGTATTTTTATATAAAAAGAGAGCTTAAAAAATAATGTACATCATTCGACAGATATTATAAAAAAATTATTAGAACACATAATATATGAACACGATTTAAAACTTAAATGCAGTCATTAGAATTCATTGTTTCATATTCTACACTCCTGTAATAAGTATACATAAAGTAGTGGATTAAATTAAGATTTCTATACCAGAAAAAAAATGTGAGAATGTTAAAAAGTAAAGAGAAGTTAAAAACAAAATTATCGATCGAGGAATTAGAAATAATTTATTTTATTTGTTATCAAACTCTGTACAGTCTTATTTACCATTAACAATTACGTGAAATATACAAATTCCTTAATCAAAATATTTCGCTGCTTCGAAAATAGATATAAAATAATAGTCGCCGGCTCTCATAAATTCTTTATCACTGCCAGTTGATCAGAGTATTCCAAATATAGTCTCTGCCAACGAAGATGCCTACCGACTACCTTTAGAACGTCGTCTAAAAGTTTGTGCTTTTTCACGCCCTGCGGAAATAATAAAAATTCATTTTATTTACTTTCGTTAAAAATGTTTTAAATTGTTAAAATTTCATTTATATTTTGATTGCAGTTTTAAAAGTCGGTTATTTTTTTATATTTTATTTCCTCAATTACGTATAAATATATATACATGCATATAATACATAAAGGATTATTCCCGTTAATATAATATATAAAAAATAAAATGTATCTTTAATGTATCTTTAACTACGTTTAAATGTTTGCTGCAATAATAATAGGATCCTTACTTATAATGAATGCAATAATGAATAAAACAAATCAGTACTCACCAAAATCATAGGATCCCATACGCTTTTGGTAGCGCAACCGTGACTGGGCCCTAGGAGATCATCCAAAATTAACCTTAAACGCTTCTCTAATCCTTCTGCAATATTAACAATGTTCGTATGAAAACAACTTCAATTTATTTTATTATTTACTTAATAACAAAATCAAGTTTCAAATTACTATTTAAGAAAATTAATTTCTTGAAATATAAGAAATCATTTCTACTTTTCTTTATGGAATCATCAAGGCACAATTTGCGAAATTTAAAATCATTTTTTTTTTTTCATTTTGAATTTAGTTGATTCCCCAAAAGAAAGGACCATAAAAGTAGGTGTATCGTGTTGACCGATAATACAAAAGATATTAAATTTATTATTTGAATAAATAAGATTTTTTTTGGTCAAGTGCCAAAATTTAATCGCATTGTTTTCTCGTGCTTCTGTACGTTTTATAAACTTTTGACATTAGCCGTACAGAAGTTTGGTATGAATCATTTTATTTAAAGGTACGATATTCATATTTTGAAATTTGAAAAATTCTTTTTATTTTTAAAAGTTAAAGAATATTCTTACCATGCGTTACTAAAAATGAAACTAATGCCATCAACCAATGGTTGTATTCCTGGGTACTTCCAAGAGCCTTAGAAGCAAGTAATTGTTGTTCCAAGTACGAAACTATACAAGGCGCACTGTGCGGTAATTTTGAACTTGGTAGCACACTACCAGCAGTTCGATTCAATCCTTCTTGTAATGTGGACAGGGGACCCCTTGGTGCCCTGGCCGTTATAACGCTGGTTGCTGTTTGCGAAGACCAACGCCATACAGGATCTTGACTGTCGCCAATTAACAACCAAGTGCCTAAACAGAAACGGCATTCCTATATTTACTCTAATAAAAATACCAGGAAGTAAAGAGTAGCAATAAAAATAAAAAACTTTAGGAGTATGGTAAATTTGTACTATTTCTTGATTTATCACAGACCTTGGATGAAATATGAGTACCGAGCTTACTCTACAAATTTAAGTCATTATTTTCTAATCGAGATTTTTTCAAAGACAAATACCAAGGGCAATACATTCTTAAGTATTTACATAAAATTCTAGTGGAAATTTCATGAAAACATTCAAAAGTGTCTTCGCATCTAATAAAAGTGAATAAAAATCTACCTTAGGAATCATTTAATAATTAATGTTGTACGTTTTTATGTATTTGATTGAAATCACTTACCCATTTCTTTGTGATAAATATATGCTCGCGCATTTGTAAATGCCAGATGCGGCATACCATTAAATAGTGTACATGACAATAATGACGTTCCGGGAGTAGTCAAATGTCCAGCCGATGTCGAAACTATCATACGACAAATGTTTCCTATCTCCCAGACTCGCACATCTCCGTAACTAGAGATGACCATTAACTGAAAGTATATGATAATTATCATCAATTATACTGAAGAAAAGCATCATCTGACATATAAAACTTGTATTCTCACCATATTTCCAGCTGCATGAAGACGCGCAATCGGTGCAGGTGGTGCCAATGGTGGTGTAGGTCTTGTTCCCTTTGCCGGATGAAACGTATGGACGCTCCCATCCTCGAGGGCAACAGCTACTATAGAAGGTGAGGCGACTAATGCCACAGGGCTGTACCCCAAATATAAATCCCAAAGCGGCTCAGTATCAGTGCCTCGGAAGACTTGTAGGTGTGATAAATTTTGATCATTGGTTACAGACACAGCATAATGTCCAGTTTGCTGGGACAATGAACTGGCCGCCTTTAATGGGGGGAAGATTACATGATTATGTCCACTTTTCTCTTGTGTGACTTTCACCTTTTTAGTTGGTGAAGTGTGGTGAGGCTTTGTAGCGTTCGTTTCCCGACGTTTTAACGTTGTAAGTAACGGAGCCGATGTGTTATTAGAGGTTGCATTAGTAAACGTGCTCACATTCGGCGTGACAACGTCGTCACGCTTTTCAATTATGATCGAACTAGTTTGCGAAATGTTCGTAAATGCAGGACTTGCCGTGGGTATACAACTTGTAACATTTGTGTCCCTGCAAACAATGAAAATAACAATAAAAATGTTAAATAACTATTATTTTAATATTTTACAAAAAAAAAAAAAAAAAAAAAAAACACATTCACGAATGTCAATTCATTGTAATGAAGGAAATTAACTTACATTATTTCAGTAGGTGGTGGGATGAACATTGGGGTAATCCTCCGTCTACCATCAGACGTTTTAGTTTCAATTTGTTTATTGGTAGGAGCTTTTATCGAAGAGTTCAATGAATTGACTACATTTACACTATTATAACTTGGAAGTGTGGTTGAAACTGGTGTAGGAGTTGGTGCAACATTTGGTGGCATTGGTGCAACTGTTGGTGGTGCTGGAGTCTTCAGATTTAACAATTGTGGTGATTCCATCACCGTACAGCCACCTTGGGCTAACAATTTTCCATACAGACGCTCTTGAAGAAGACTCTATAAAAATAAATTGGTTGTGAAATAGTTAAAAAGGAAAATGTATAAACATAAAAAAAATGTTAAATACTTAAATTATTATTGAACAACTCAAATAAAATAAATAACAACGCATGTCTGAAAATTGTTACATACAATATAGAAATTATAAACATAAAGTAAACATAAGTAAAAAAAAAAAAAAATGTAAAAAAATTTTAAATTTAAAATAAAAACTATAATCGAATTTAATTTTGTATTGACATAATAGAATGGGGCCATAAACCATGTTTCAAACAATTTCAACAAAATCATTTTGATTAAAATAAACTATTAATTTAAAGAAGGAATAGTAAATTAAGTTAAAAACAATTATTCAGTATAGTACATACTTGTTCTGCAGCATCTAATGGCTGTCCCAATTCCTCTTGCGTAAATTCTATAAAGACTACTGTTCCATCTTTGGAACAAGCACACAAGCGCATCCCACAAGGTGACCAACTAATATCCAACACAGAATGTGTAAAAAGTTCATGAATAACCACAAGTGGTCGCTTCAAACTAGTTGACCAAACTGAGAGAGAACAGTCACGCGAACCAATTGCCGCACAACAGAACTGTTGAGGCTTTATAACTCCACTAACTTTCTTTTGTAAAATATTTCCATTGAATTTCTGGAAAAAGAAATTATCAATATCTTATATAATTAATATTGTTTAAACTGGCATAAGCACTAATCACTAGTAAATCAAAAGTACGTACTACACAAGTGACTGCTTTTCTATGACCGACAAAGTCTTTATCTGTTTTCCATCCATCTCTTTCTATGATTTGAGCTGTGGGTCCTCCTCCATTCATAGCATGAGCGGAAACTAAATACTGACCATCTGGACTCCAAGATAACCTCAAAACGTGAGTAGTACCCCCACATTCTTCAAATGGTTCTGATATTCGTGACTCCTCGCCCCAATCTGTTGTTCGCCAAACCCTCAAAGTTCTGTCATCAGACTGCGAAGCTAAATATTTTCCAACCGGATCCCACGTAACACCTTTCACCATTCCTGTATGACCCTTTAGAACAGCAACCACAGTTGATGCTTTGCTAATGTCCCAGATGATTACAGTGTTGTCAATTGACGCCGATGCTAACCATGGATTATGCGGTGCCCAAGCAAGATCAAGAATATCACCTTCGTGAGAGCGTAATGTGGCAATACAACGCCATGTTTCAACTCCAGCTTTACCACCAAACATACAGCTTCCAATCCCCCCAGTCATCCTCCATATCATGATTAGTTTGTCATCTCCTCCAGATGCCAGCTGACCATTACTGCTCCATCGGACACAATTTACACAAGCTGCAAACAATTGTTTATTTGCCATTAATACCCAAGTTACAATTTCAATAAAGTTTATTGTACATAAAATTTAAGCAAAGCCTCAATACCAAGGTGATTGTCCAGCTGGCATAGCATCTTTGGAATATTTTGATCTAATTCAGACTTCTCATTTAACACTGTTTCCATGTTCCATATCACCACTCGTCCCGAATCTCCACCTAAAAATGTATTTTATATTATTTTCATATCAAAAGTCGATTTGAAGTTCAAGATCTCTACAGTACCGGTCAAGTTCAAGTACTAAATCTGCAGACTTACCCTGGCCTCCGGTGGCAAACCTCTTTCCATCGGGATGGATATCCACGGAGAAGATGGGATAATCTAGTTTACAGAAAGATACGTACATACATAAAAAAAATGAAGGTAATCACGATTAGTGATAAAAGTTACAGCAAGTGCGAAAATTTAGGCGCGCTGTGAAATTAAATACAAATAAAAAATGCTAGTATACTAACCATCATGGTTAACCCAATTTGGTTTCACGAGCCGCATATTTACAATCGTTCAATACCGCATGAAATCGGCGCCTACCAGGCTACAGGTTAGGGGTAAAGCGGACGGGGTTATCATGTTGCATGTTATTCATTCAAGTAGTTTGCGGCATCTTTGAGGCCCTGTGAAAATCCACGCACACACGAAGCGTCACAACACGTCACAAAACACTGCAAAACACTGATATCACAACTTGGCACGCGAGTGGTCGAGTGGAGTGCGAGGTACGAGCACTGAGCAGCGAGAGGGCAGCTAGCAAGCGAGGGGGGCGAGACTGAGACCGCAAATCCGGAAACTCCCTGTGCGAATCAACGGATGTGCAGAAGTTCAACGAATCGTAATGCGGCATTTGACAGCAGCAAGCTCAAGTCTCCACCAATCGCGAGATATAAGGCACATCTAGGGTCGCGGGTCGCGGCGTTGGAGTGGAGCGAGTGGAGTGGAGTGGAGCGAGTGGAGCTTGGAGAGATTTTGGGGGGCGGAGTTCTATAACCTAACTTAAATCGACCGAAGAACGAGATTGTTTTTACCTGAGTCAATCTGAGTCGCGGTAAATGTCTTTGAGTCTCATTTCGCGAGAATGGTGATATATGGGGTGTATATTGTCTCGAAGTCAGGGGGTTTGATCTTCAATCACGACCACAATGTACCGAAAGTCGAGACGGAAAAGAGTTTCAATTTTCCCCTTGACATCAAACTTGCTTATGAAAATAAGAAAATTGTCGTCGCTTACGGTCAAAGGGATGGAATAAATGGTAAAATTGTCAAGGAATTTTAATTATAACATCTTGACAAATCAAATACATTGGTATTTTAACGTTTGTGACTTTCTTGCAGTTGGGCATGTTTTGACAGCTGTTAATGGACAGCCGGTTGCTGGTCGAGAGCTTGAAGATGGGAGAGATGTTTTTGATTTACTGGAGAAGTCTGAAAATTTTCCTCTTACGTTAAAATTTGGTAGAGCAAAGATGACGACAAATGAGAAGATTTTTCTGGCTTCAATGTTCTACCCATTATTCGCTCTTGCTAGTCAATTAAGTCCGGAGCCTCGGTGTTCCGGCATTGAAGTTCTGGAGTCTGATACTTTTAAACTATATTGCTATCAAACATTGACGGGAGTGAAGTTTATGATTGTTGCTGAACCTTCGCAACCAGGAATGGAGATTTTATCAAAACGAGTATATGAATTATATGCGGACTATGCATTAAAAAATCCATTTTACTCGTTGGAAATGCCCATTAGGTGTGAATTGTTTGATATAAATCTACAGACTTTATTAGAGACAGTGGAAAAGTCAGGGATAAATTATGTGTGAATGTATAGAGTTACAAAAGTGAAAAAAGTGAATTGTAAATATAAATACATTTAATTTAGTTGGTGGAAGGATTGAGATAAATGAAGTGTAATATAAAATTAATAAACTTTTATTATACATTGTTAAAAGGTATTAATTTTTATAATTAATACATCCGAGAGTATTTTCAAACAAAACATTAAATATACTCAAGTACTTAATGATTACAATAATAAGCAAAATTTAAATCTAGAAATCTGGTGTTTTGGTTAGAAAGATTAAAAGTTCTAAAATTTAAACGTGTAATTTTCAAAATAATAAAATAATTTCACACTTCCATGAATGATCTATTTCAACTTCTTATGAGATTCAAAGTAATTATCTCTAAAATTTGAATTATACAAAACAAATAAAATTAACTAACACTATATTTGAATTGTAAACTCTGAAATATACTTAGATTCAAATTCAAAGTATCCGAGCTATAATAAATAACAGAAGAGGCGTAAAGGAAATGGTGTGGATGTAATTTTAAATTCACTTTTTTCAATTATTTTAATTTTATCATCATAATTTTGTGTATTTTTAAAGAAAATATACAATTTATATATTAAAATATTAAAAATCACACCATACCAACATTTTATTTTGTACAAATATATATAATTTTCCTTAAAAATTACCTTAGTAAACTATAATAGTTTTAAAATTTTTAAATTACATCTATTCTCTTTTTTATAATACAATATCCACTCGCTTTAATTATGCATATACATTCCAAGCTTTCTTCCCATCACCATCGCCAATCTAAAACAGTATGCGAAATGCATCAGTAATTTTTAGAAATGATTTAATTGAGCGATTATTAATGAATTATTACCGTGCAACATTTATCAATATTTTTTATTACCGTTTGAGTGAATGTATCGACACAAGCCATGCGAATACGTGCTGAAGTTGCTGGTGAATCTAATCTGAAGTAATCAGTAAGATTCATGTGTTGACGAGCAGCTTTGATAGCTTCTTTAATAGCAAAAAACACCGTTGAGGCTAGGAACAATGGTGGTTCTCCAACTGCCTACAAATTTCAGTAATAGTTTAAATTATTTCATGAGATACACTATACTATAGGCATTATGTTCGATATAAAATGATGAATCTGGATTCTTTTTGTTTATTGGGTTATGATAATAAAAAATGGATTATTATTTGCAAAATATGTGTTTGAACAGAAATACTTCGAATCTTATCTATGCATATTTAATATTATTTAAATTATATTATTAAAATAATATTATGTAAATTGGCTTATTTATCAGCTTTGTAGACATATAGGGGTCATTTAAGAGCCTTTTTAATAACAATAAATTATTAAATTAAAAAAGTGGTAACTGCTCGTTATATATATATACATTATTTTTACAACAAAATTCGAAGGCAATATTCTTTTTCCGTGTATTTCAAATTCAACCTTCGAGAATATTCGAAATTATAATTCCAGAGTTTAATATATATTCGAATTAATGATGCGTTGGT
>JAPYZR010009289.1:0-11032 GCA_030522945.1 Trichopria nigra | reverse complement strand
AAAAAAAAAAAAAAAAAAAAAAAAAAAAAAAAAAAAAAAAAAAAAAAAAAAAAAAAAAAAAAAAAAAAAAAAAAAAAAAAAAAAAAAAAAAATATGAAATAATTTGTGATACTTCGTAAAAATGTGAAGAATAAAATTAATAATTTTTTTATCCTCTATCTTTGTTTTTATGTTTTATTGGGTGAATAAATCGGCATTTTTTAAAACAATTATAGTAAATAATAATTTGTATAAATACACTCATTTCTTTAAATACATGTACGTACATTCGTTATTAACAGACAACATCAAAACGAAAATCTATCACGTTGATATAATGAATATAACTTATAAAAATGCTTATTTGTTACGACAACAGTTAAATATCAATAATATGAAGTAAATTTTTCGTTTGGCGGAATAAAGGGTTCAACAACAGTCCGCACCTCCTGCGTTCGATCGTCTTTATGATCCAAAAAATAAAGTTCGCAGAAAGATTGTTTTTTCATCGAAAGGTAATTGAATTTTTAAACATATATATTTCTTCATTATATTTCAAATCAGTAACAATATATTATATAATATAGTGTATTACTAAGCTGTAGTAGATTTTACCTTGAACCGTACGCGCAACGTATATATAGAGACTATATAATTTTCTTTTATTCATTCTACTTCTTTCATTTCGAAAAAATGACAAAATTTTAGATGAGGAGGAGGCGAAGGAGCCAGAAAAAAACTGTGCAGCTGCTACTAATGATGTTTCCTCAATATTCTGAAGTCACCACATAACATGGACCTTTCTCGGAAAGAGACGCGTGAAAATTGATTATACCTATTAACACGAGAAACAATTGTTTTTCCTGGTTTATATTATAGTAACTTTTTTTATACTATATATGTACCAACATTTACAATAAATTCACTTCTTAAAGCTTATTGTAGTTGGTCAATTTCAGTTTTATATCGTATAATAAATCGAGCAGTTTTGAGTCTTCTATATATATGTCATTTTTGCCACCTTTAATAATACGCCTACATTAATAATAATATTTTTTTTTTATAAAAAGTGTGACTACTAAAACTTCAATATGGTGCATTTATCAGGAAAAAATTAGAAAATTGTTCGATGGTTTTATAAGATGGTATAGTTGAATATGTTTTAAAAGCAGGGCAATTCTGAAGAAAATTTTCAGCAGCCTTCGCAACATTCCTTCCATAAAGACCCAAAAAGACGTTACCAATCGCAAAACAAAAGGAATAACTCAAAATATGCGTCATCGCCGAAAAATTGTTAATTGTTAACGTCTACCAATTTTTTTTTCTATATTTTGACGTTCGTAGTATGACAGCTTGTAGGAAATTATAGGATATAGTATATATAGTAATCTGTTGAAGTAAGAGAGATCATTTTATTACATAATGGGTCCAATAAGGTTGTTTGTCAGGCTCCTCGAGTATCCGTATAATGCTAAAATCTTGTCAAGATCATATATATGCATCGGGTAAAAAATAATCAACTTGAGCGCGTGATGACTCGTTGAATCGACGACGTTACTGGAAATGGCCCGTTTTTATCATCTTTATGCGAAACGGACAAAATAGTTGACATCAGTACCCGAGATTGCGGCATTTGATAATGCAACCCAACGCTGCTAAAAAGTCGTTGTCCCAATATATATATATATATATATATGAAGACATTGCTGCTCCCCAAGCAATTAGGGGCACGCGCAAGAAAGTGGAAGAAACAGAAAAAAAGCGTAAGTGGATCAAGGTTTCGATCGTTTGCACGAACCAGGTTCGACGCGCCGCAGCCGTTTCCCTACGTGCGTAACGCAATGTCATATTATTACGCGCTCTTATTGTGCGAGGTCCGATATATGGGCGTGGTTTTATATGTATATTGGGCAATGATCGCTCTTATGCTATCGGAGAAAGTATGGCCCGCCGTCTCATTCTCCCTCAAGTGACGTATACACTCGACATTTCAAACAATTTTCAATTTTATCGCTTTTATCGTCATTTCGCAGCTGATGCGTATTCTTTTCATCATCTCTCCATACAAAGTTACACATCTTGCCAAAAAATCTATCAAATCTATATATATTAATGTAGATTTTACGATATTGTACAAATTCATTAATATATAGAGTAGAACCGTCAACCGGCCAGTAAAATTCCTACGATCATTTATTATTCCATAAAAATGACCCTGCAATAATTGAGAGTAATATGTGCCGGAAACTGCGGACTAGTATACTTTCTGGTAGATTTTCTGGTACGCGTCTAGTGAATCTGAGGCAATGTTTAGAAAAATGTCGGATGACAACCCGGAAAACGATCCAAACATAGTCGTATTATCGTATGTTATAATATATACCATATATATATATATATATATATATATATATATATATATAGCGTTAGCTATAGACGAGACATCTTTATCCTTTGACACATGGGGAATACTGATTCATCCGTATATAGTTCATGATAAGTATATAAAATGATAGACTTTGCGTTGTAGGACTTGACGTTAGTTTTGAATAAATAATTAAGGCGTGCATGCGGTTCATTGGTCGCAATAAATTAAAGTCGTAAAGTTTGTTTAAACTGAGATAAAAACGTTTATTCTAAGATAATGTACAAGACGCGGCCGTCGAATCAGTGGAGACTGTATGCAGCTGGTGCGGCGTACGCGACGGGGGCTGCAGCGTGAACTTTGGCGTAGGTGGCGTAGGCTGGTGCGGCATAATGGGCCGGGGCGGCATAAGCCACTGGGGCGTGGATCTTGGCGATGGCTGGTGCTACGGAGTAGGTGGTATGAGTGTAGGCTGGAGCGGCATAATGGGTCGGGGCGGCATAAGCCACTGGGGCGGCGTGGACCTTGGCGATGGCAGCTGGTGCGGCGTAAGCTACCGGGGCAGCGGCTACGGCTTTAACGGCAACACCGGCCGGTTCCTTACGGACGACGGCGTTGAATCCGTTGACGGGGTCGGCGGTGTAGTCGACGATGCGACGAGTACCGTCGGCTTCGACGAGATTGTAACTGCCGTGAACGACGTCTCCGTCCCGGGTCTCCTGTTGTCCCTTAGAGTCGCCTGTGATGCCATCCTGAACGTCGTAGGCGTAGCTGTACTGGGGATGGGGGTCGTAATCAGGATCGACGGCCTTGGCTACCGGTGCCGCCAAAACTGGAGCTGCGTGATAAGCCAACGGTGCATGCTGAGCGATAAGACCAGCGTTGGCTGCTGCTACAAATAGGGCAAGGACTACGAACTGGAAAAACGATGAAAATATGCCATTAGGTTTTTGATAAACGAATATTACATGATAGGAAAAGTTTTTAAATGATATAAGAAATGCCTGAGCCATTATACATTCCTCGGCTTAAAATATGTGCTGTCATTTTTTAACGCATACAATGATGTAACGTAAGCATTTTTTAACGCATCCAAGAAATGTGTAATATAATTTTTATATTCAAAATGAAATTTGATAATTTAAGACTTCGATATCTGACGTCATGTAAAATTTGAAATTTGAAAAATGTGCAACCAAATGAGCGACGGAACAAAATTGAATGATAGATATACGTATTAAATTATCGGTGACTGATTGATCTATGTATAATCGATCATTCGTTCGTCGTAATCGCTTTATGTCGGGAGCAGGGTAAAGCCCGTTCGCATACCTTGAACGCCATTGTCTCTGGTGAATATGTCTCTGGTCTACGGTCCGCGGAGTGTTCGGTACGGGAATGATGTTGCGGTTAGGCTCCTGGTTGTCTTTTATATACCGGGCCCCGAAATCGAATCTGAGAAGCGGAATGGCGCGAGCGGCGATCGGCGCTAGTAAACGCTCGAAATTGGGCAAGAAATTGGATCACGCCCAATGGCCGGCGACGCCTAAAGACCATCGGGTGGACCACCGTTGGGTTCTGGGCCGCGACCTTGCTGCCAGTTACATAATGGCCTCGCGCCGATAAGGCGTATTACAAACACACACGCATATACACACATATATCTATATCTATAGACTCTCGGCGGTCGGCATTTTCTTTGTCGATCGCGAGTCCGTGTTACTTTTCAATGTCAAGTGCCGACTTGCCTTCTGCTATGTTCGCCCGTAATTGTTTTCGTATTTTCAGCGAGGGATGGCGAAATCTCGTATCGGATTTTTTATTCTCGTTTCGCTTCGGTTTCGTATCTCGAATGCCGATCTGTCTAGGTAATTTTATCGCCGCATATGTAAATATAAAAGGCTGCGGCAATTGTTTGCTGGATTTAGACTGTTGTATAACAGAGATAGACGGGGGGTGGCGAACACGCACCATTTGGTCGCGTACAAAATAAGATTCGGAAATGTCATCTTGGACGTGGTTGATGATGGTCGTATAATGACTCGTGTGAAAAATCAAGTAAAATATCGAATACCAAAATACAATTGTCCTCGAAAACCCCGAAAAGTAATCGTTGCAAGTCAATTCCAAAAGTATTGTAGTCTTTATCCAGTATTAATTGTGTAATCATTTCTATGTACTACGGGATCTTTTAGCTTATACTGAAGTACCAGACCAAAAACTTTAAAGCATTGATGCGTATATAATCGAACATTGTTACAAAAAATTTCATACGTAGTATTAGACTTTTCGCTGATCATCAGTTGTTGTAATATCATATTTATAATATATAACTATATGACATTCGTTTAAGAATGTTTGCTCGATTAATGGACTGGCAACAACAATGAACCCCAAGATTTAAAAGGATGCGATACTTTGGTATACATTTTATGCAAAACAGGCTGCATAAAATATGCATCCTGATCAAAGTCTAGGTCACGGTGCTAAACCTACAATAGTATATATAGCACTCATTAGTGGTGGTGGTATCATTGAACAAGTCCATATTACGTTAATTACATCACTGAAAGTAAAAAAAAAAAAAAACAAATTAAAAGTTGTTTCACTTTTGAATGCAACATGATTTTTCCAACTCGTTCAAAGGCCTGATGGTATACATAATATAAATATTCGGACGAAATAATGAAATATTTATGGACATTGTCTTCAATGAAACACGAGCCCAATAGGCTGAAGCAGTGAAACTAACGATGCTCGCGTAAATTGCGTATATATACGATAAATGCGTGTGTATGTGCCGAAAGGTTTGCGCGAGTATAGCGCCGAAAATCGGCGTAATCAATCGATGAACTGGTAATCCGTTAGGCGAGCTCCAAAAACATGACGTTTCTCTTGATAAATATTCAGCGATTCGATCGTAATTGCGAGATGAGATTTACGACCAGTTTCCGCAATACACTTCGAACTAACGTTGCATCATCATCGGATATAAAAGTAAATGATCGATTATAGAGAGTATACTTACAGTCGCATATTGTCAAGTCAATCCAAGACTATTTTTATACGCGTCACATTAACGCGATTGACCTTTAATTTGTATCTTACTTTTTATTTGATGCTGAAATAATTATACAAAGAAGGTCGGTGATGGCTCTAGAAAAACGCAACATTTTAGTTTTCATATATAAATTAAGACCGGATTATAGCAATATTTGTATTATAATATCCTACGGTCATTAAATTGCTTCGAAAAGAGACAATAAGAATTTTGAAATGGAGCAAAATAAAGTTTCGCGTGTAATGAGAAAATTGCCAGTATATTATTGTGTATAGGATTCTCAATTGTTAGATGTAGGAAGGGGGCAAATTACCATGTTGGATATTCAAAGGGACGAATTAAATATGAAATTTCATCTTGAATAAATTGCGGGGTCGCGCTAACGAGTAACCTTGAACCGGTGTATCATTATTCTTATACGCAGTGCGGTTGCAGTTCGTAATTTTCCTCGTTTAAATTCGGGATAATCGTTAAGATCTCAAGATTCATTTTCGGCGTCGGGTCTTTTTCTCGAATTCTCGACTGTTTCCTTCATAACATTAGCCGTATCATCTTTATCTGAACGTTTGAATCCAGTGAACCCGGAGGTCCGTTCACGGTCGACGTCGAAGGTGACAATAAAAATTCTCCCGTGCTAACAGAAAGTCGTCCCGTCCGAGGCTGTGGGCAATTTTCTCTTCTTTTAATAAAATTGTAAAATATATATGGCTCCGAATTGTAATATTATAGGGGACGATTTTTTAATGTTTTACTCTTTCGTATTTTGAAGTTGCGGCGTATACATTTATTTTTAAATACGTGGGCGGAGGTGGACGACATCTCGAAATATTCCAGATGCAATTGCACTTTTTAAAACACAATTATATTTGAATTTAGGGTGATTTATTCGTTTATTTAATGTTTATTTCGTGTTTTTTTTTGTCGTCTGTATATAAGTCGTTGAGACGATCTCGATCGGAGTTTGTTTCTTGAAAGGCTTAAACTTTTTGCTTACCCGATGGTGGTTGAAAAAAATGTCAATTAAATAAATTTTGCAATTGAGCGTTGATTATTGCGCCGCGATCAAAATCGAAAGTGAGAAGGACAGTATAGGCATGTGTGTGCCGATTATTTTTAAAAGCATACATTCATCACGACAGATAATTGATTGGAATTAATTACCACCTCTAAGGTCCGTATAACGAGATCAATTATGTTGCTGTACGTCCCTCGCTCTCGTCGAAACCCGACGATTCGAACCAGAATTTCTTCGCGACATATAAATTGACACATTCCTTTTTTTATACGCTTAAGCTCGTTCGTTCATTCGGCCTACCTAATTTACGAGTATGCTCCCTTTCATATTTTTGCTCCGTCAAAGTAATGGGGACATTTTCAGGTGGACCTTTTCGGTCCTTCGTCTTTGGATTTATCAGTCGAGAGATTAAGATCACTTGCTTGTCGAAAACTCTGCCGAAAAAGTTGACGAATCTACGCACATTTACAATTCATTTGTTTTTTGGTGAAATTTTTGGTAAAAAATTTATCCTTCGTATATATATGCCTTATATGCTGCTCGAAACAAATGAATGCACGGATTCTCACGCAAAGAAACGTCCACTTGGGATTGAAAAATTCGCTTCGACGCTAATTGCACGAATTTCGGCGTTGAAATTCTCTTGGAGTTATTTACTCCTTTTACCTGGCTTTGAACGCGAGAATAATTACTTAAAAGTTGTTGCTACATTCTCTTTTATACAATGCTCAATATTTTAACCGAAATATATTCGAAATATTTTTGCGATTTTAATCGATAAACTCAGGCCGGGACAAAAAAAAGTCATTGTTACATCACTGTTAGGTGTACGGCATTCCATGTCACACATTGAAAGACGATGCACTTTCAATCGTTCGTTCCAATTACAGACGTGATGTGTACATTGTCTACGACGATCGGGATTTTTTTTTTTTTTTTTTTTTTTTTTTTTTTTTTTTTTTTTTTTTTTTTTTTTTTTTTTTTTTTTTTTTTTTTCCCTTCAATGCGGCTAATTGGCCCCACACCAGTACGTCGGTGTAACGAGAGCTGCAGGTCGTCTTTTTAGATGGAACCATACTCACATTTGTCGAGGATCGGGATTTTTGAGTCACGTTCGCTACAGGATGATTCTTCCAATTCGTAGGAGTATCTAAGTAAAATAGGAATTTTTTTTGTATTATTATTATATACTTTTAATTTTGCATGAATTTTGTACGAATCGCCAAACAAACAAGACATCATCTTTTTCTATAATAGCTTCGTAAACCGCCGTGCTGATCCGATCTACTACTGAAAATTCCCCGGGCTTTTGGTCGCAGTGTCGGTACATGGATTAGGGGCAGTTCCCCGGAGGAAACAAAGGACGCGACGACCCGTCCAGCCTTCTCTTTGTAAGGGGGAAAAGGCATATCAGCGATGCCTACCATTCCGAGGTGAACCTGCAAAGTTTCTTCCTGAGCAGCTGCCCTGCGGGAGAAAGATCGCGGACCTTCTTTGCACGTGAGTACCGCGGTATATGCGCGCGACGGAGTTGAGTCGAGTCTGGGTGGTGCCTATACGAAGCGACTTAGTGGGGAGAGAACATCCGGCCAAGTTCAAGACCAATTTCCGTCGCCGAACTTTGAAAGTCTAACGGGAGAACCCTGGAGGGGGTGTCTTGGTCCGAAGTACTATATAAGCCGAACGTATTCAACCACAAACATCACTGCATCTACTGTTAATTCAACAGACCCTCTCTGTACAGCAATGGTTTTCAAGGTGTGTAATTGCTGACCGTAGTACCAAAAGTGTTATTTGTAGTTCGAGTAACGATTTCGCAAAGACAATTCCTTCGAGTCAATTTCAATCATTCAATCCTGCTGCTACACTCCCATTCCAAAGTTAGATACGCCAATTCCTACCGTCAATCTTCCCGTTTTCGTGGCGATTCGCGGATGAAACTTTTAAGTTATTTTTATCGAATGCTTTCAAATTTCTTCAAACATTGTCCTATACGATTTCGCATGGAGAAAATAACATTTTCAAAATAAATGATAAATGATTTGAGTTTCATCCGATGTACCGCAGTTTGCCTGTAGAGGATTTTACGACATTCGAAATCATTCGAAACAAAAGCGAATATACTGGCAGACAGGATTTGGCACGGAGCAGCACCCACTGACATAGCTCGTGTCTAAAATCCTGCTCTTCAATATTCGTTTGTGCATCGAATCAGTTATTCGAGTATCGTCAACTGCCCTACAGAGTGTTCTTATCCAATTGTTAATGCTACAATTGTTTATTGTGTTTTTGCAGTTCGTAGTCCTTGCGGCGTGCGTGGCGGTAGCCAACGCTGGCATCCTCGCCCACCACGGTCCTCTGGCGTACGCCGCGGCACCAGTTCTGGCCACGCCGGTTGCAAAGGCCGTGGTGGCGAAAGCCGTCGACACGGAGTACGACCCCCATCCCCAGTACAGCTACGCCTACGACGTTCAGGATGGCATCACTGGCGACTCCAAGGGCCAACACGAAACCCGGGACGGAGACCTCGTTCAGGGCAGTTACAATCTGCTAGAGGCCGACGGCACCCGTCGCATCGTCGACTACACCGCCGACCCCATCAACGGATTCAACGCCGTCGTCCGTAAGGAACCGGCCGGTGTTGCCGTTAAAGCCGTAGCCGCTGCCCCGGTAGCTTACGCCGCACCGGCCATCGCCAAGGTCCACGCCGCTCCGGTGGCCTACGCCGCACCAGCTGCCATCGCCAAGTTCCACGCCGCACCAGTGTCGTATGCCGCACCAGCCTACGCCCACGCCGCGTACGCCGCCGCACCAGCCATCGCAAAGGTCCACGCTCCCCTGGCTTATGCCGCCCCGGCCCATTATGCCGCACCAGCCTACGCCGCACCAGCGTACGCCGCATATGCCGCCCCGGCCTACGCCAAGGTCCACGCTCCGTTCGCGTATGCTGCGCCAGCGGCTTACCTCCACTAAGTGTCCGATAGAATTCTTCTCTTTATTTATTCGAAACACCTCGACTACCTTGAATGTAATAAATGTTTCCTAAAATTAACCATTTCTGTTTTGCTTTAAATCCCATTTGCAGTATTAGAGCAGCCAAAAGCTGCTTCTTTTTTTTTTTTTTTTTAATTTAGAAAGGAATTCAGCGTATTAAGGGTATAGTTGGTATTTCACGTGATGGATTGATTTTCTACACATTCACTACAATGATGCTCCCAGATACATTTTTTTGGATATTTTAATTTGGAGATGAAACGACTTTATTATCAAATTTATATCATTGATGAAATAATACGAACATCGAACATCAATCATCTAAAGTACCTCGGGCTTCGTGAAACTTGTCGAATTACGTATTGATCCCCCGTCTACGACACAGGGAGCCGGCTATATTATGTATTCAATTCGCTTTTGGTATTTTGAATTTGAAAGAACGACCGAATAGCGCTCGTTAATTACTGTGATGATATATAAAAATATGCAAGAGTTAAAAAAGGACATTAAGAGAAATCGTCACTATATATATATATACAAGAGGATAAGATATTATTTTGGAAATCTCGTAATGTTGATCCAGTAAATTTCTCCGCGTCCCTTTCTTTGCTACAAAAACTAGAAAACATTGTAAAAAGTCGAGAAACAAACATTTTCTCTTCGTTCATTATAATTTCGCACACAATTATGGACATCAATTGCACATTCAATAATATAAAATTCCCTTGTGAAATTTTCCATACCAGCTGGCATTTTGAGGACAGACTTTTGTCATCATCTCAACACTACTCATATATAAATTTACGATCTTTTGATTTATTCACAGTGTAATTTTTGTAATAAATGCAATTTTAGTTTTTCATATAGAGGTCTGTATACATCAACTCCATTCTTAAAGGGTATATACAAATCTTTGTACAGTACGAGTACATGTAATTATGCGAATGTAAATAAATATATATTTGTACACGCACACGCTCATACAGTAGCATTGTGTTTGTCTCATTTTCGCATTTGCATCGTGTTGGCTGGGACACCTACGCTGCTGATTGGAAGAATATTAATCGAGGCAGCTTCGCTCTAAAAATGTCAGCATATAATATGTATATATATACGTATACAATGCACACCTACCCGAAAACCGGCATTTAAAATTCGTACCCCATTTATCTCATGAATGAGATATTTGTTCAATGTTAAGAACATATTTTATAAAAAGAACTCTGGTTTCATTACTTTATACGTATATACATTGTCTTTTCACGGCATATCTCTTATATAGGGAAATATTTAAGGAAGCTCGCTCGCAACAGTTCCGAAATTGATAGGCTCATTATAGGGGCATATTCATTATTATTTCGGGATATATACTTTAATATTTTTCAATACGAAACTAGGGGCCTCGCCCCTGCGGCCTCCGGCCGCCAATCCCACCAAGGGTCTCTGCCCCCTGGACCCCCGGCTCGCTTCGCTCGCAAGATTGTCTTGATTCGGTCCTTCGGGCCTCAATAATTCAAAAGGCCGCAGCCACTCAGTCCATCTTTCGTAAACTTTATAACGTTTTTATAATTTAGTCTACAATATGAGTTTAGTCAACCGCAACTATTCCGTGTTCTTT
>JAPYZR010009287.1:0-13992 GCA_030522945.1 Trichopria nigra | reverse complement strand
ATTCTAACCTAAACAAAAATTTGCTATAAAAATAATCATATCTAGTATTTTCTAGACAAAACCGATATAGAAACGAGACAGAATTCATATTTTATCTAATTTTCACTGTAAAATTTCTAGATTTTCTACATAAAATCTGGACAGAATCGAGAGATTTTCTCATACAGATTTTATAATGGTTTTCCGATATAGGGCCTTTACAATAAAACGGAATGCCACGGCTAATTTTTACCTCCTGATGAGACTGTGGTTTATAGTTAGATAATAACAATTGATCAAAGAAAATAACACTGTTATAATAATTTTAACGTACTCTACGAATTCTAAGCGAGTAGCGCATTACAATTTTCACCACAACATTTGCTCGGAGGTAAGAAAGAAACATTAACTTTTAAATTTTGAACGCATTCAAACATTCTACTATATTGAAAAAAGAAATATTAAATGTTGACATCTGATGCTTAAAACGCGGATTATTTCACTTTTGGTTTCGGTTGCCATCTAGTGGTCATCTGACAAGCTTCGTGAGATTATTCCTATATACAACGAATATCATGGATCTGGCGCAAGTATGAAATGATCGTAACTGGATGATGTACGTGTAGTCGTAGGCTTTCCTCAATCTTTACATTTACATTGACATAATTATGATTCCATTTACATTCAAAATTCTGTTTCCATTGATGGTAAAAATGGGAATATACACGCCACAGAAAAAACGACTTGGTTAGGACAACAGCAAAATTGGGCGCCCCAATTTCACTTAGTTGGGTTCGAATAGTTCAGTCAACAATGTAATGCGTTGCATATACTACTTTTAATACACAACTGATAGTTGCGGAACAACAAATAAACTGTTCAGTCCACCTAATTATGTTAGTTAGGATGTTCTTGTTTTCCAACTAATTACAAATGGTAGATTGAACTAAATGGATTTTTTTACATTTGATCTACTAACCTGTAAGTGGTTGTGTCAACTAAGAAATCTCCAACCAATAATAAATTAGTTATTTCAACCAAGTCATTTTTCCGTACGAGGGATGTAAGAGGGCCCAAATCATAACTTAAAGAACTTTACATGAACCGTGACATAAGAGTAACATGGATCACTCCCAGTAAACGGAACGGAGGATTAGGGAGTATTTGTTGAAAAGTCTACTAATGAAAGGTTTCTACTAGTCTCCAGGTCTAGTAAAGGTTAAACTACAGTACTAATGATAAGGTACTAGTGATAGGTTAAACTGTACTTTTGATTCCAATATTTGTACCGTTTGCCAACATGCCATACGCATCTTCTCCATCACAGTCTTATGCGCGCATGGTTGTATTCTATCTAAAATACAGTCATGATACGATTGTCATGATTGCAATGATCAATTATATGAATCAATGGGAAATAGGCGAATTTCTATTTAATGGTGATGTTAAGAGCAATCATCAGCGTAATATCGACGATGCTTTATTTCCAACTGATGTATATGCAAAGCGGCCGCGACTTCATGGAAGGCATTCACCGCGACGATGACAAATGGTAATATAATCTGACTCGAAAGAAAATGAAGAAAGAAACTCGAGCCTTTTGGACGGCGCGTGACGCGTATATCAATTAATATACATATATAGCGGCGGAGAGAGGCTATCAGATAAAAGGCGACGCGCGATATAGCTCGCGTTCCTCTAGGCCGGCAGTAACTGTAAATTGGCTCAATAAAGTCACATGCTACGACTTTTTACTGACTGTCACCTGACGCCCCTCTCCCTCGGGTCCCTTATCGCCGCTCCCGTTCGTAATTGGGAAAGATTGGCGACGATTGAAGAAAACACCTCGCACATGACTGTTCTCCGGCATGGAGCAGTCACGAGACCCAGTGAATGCGTGCGTGACCACGCGTCGCAATTACATTCATCATTCGCAACCGAGACGCGCGGCGCACGCTCATTGAAGCACGTGCTCATATTTATTGCCTCTAGTAAATTCCCTGTGAAGCCGACGGCAGTCATCAACAGTCCTCTATAATCAAGAGCAGCGTAAACACAGTGTTATCTCGGGAATACGATCAGCAAACTTTTATAAAGGATTGGCCCAAGGCGAATAAATGCCTGCCTAGAGATTGTTTAGGTTAGTTTTTCATCGGGGACAGAGTGCGCATGCGCAGACGCGCCCTCCCGAATTGCGCGCGCACGACGAGGCCTTAGATGCCCGAACGATCGCGGAAGTCTCGTCGAACGACGGATGATAAACCGGCCAATCGGCCTCAAGGATCGCAATTTAACTTTTATCCGTTGCTGTCTTAATCGAACTGTATATATATTGTAATTTTACAATCCATTCGCGGATAACGTTTATCGCTCCTTCGTGCAATGATTAAAAAAAAAAAAACAAAAAACGCGAATGCCAGGAATTAATTGCGAAGGTTATATTTGCGGTGACCTTCGCGGGGATGCTCCCTTACACACGTTATGTTCTGTAATGACATCGTCATTATTAGATTTTGATATACTTTTTAATTTCTACAGTTTAATTTAGAAACTTCTTAGGAAATCGTTCACATAATCGACAAGTATATTAAATGATTTGGGAGTTTTATGAATGTCGAATAATAAAATGACTCCTTTCACTTAATAAGTTCTCGATTTGCAAAAACACTGCCGCTGCTTTCTTCTATAGAGAAAAAAATCATCAACAAATCTATAAATTCCATCCGACTAAATCGGATACAATTCGAAATTGGCCGAGATTACACAACTATATATAAAATGCAATCCACGCGGATTCAAGCGAGTCCTACTTAATTTCGATTCGTAGCCATCGGCCTTAATCTCAGATGAACGAACATAGTTCTCTAGTATTTTTATATATATACATATATATATATATATATATATATATAACGTTATGTGATTCCGGATATCGTCAACAGTTCCTCAGGACCTCCAAATGTCCGCTTTTTTCATCCTCTCAACATCCTTATATGATATATCCTCTAAACTAATGATGCCCCGAGGAGAGTGAGAGGATAAGAAACTAGGACATTTGGACACCCTAAGGAACTCCTGAGGACATCCTGATGAGGACATCCTGAGACAGATGTGCTGTTTGGATAATAATTAATAAAAATTAGTAGTGACAGTCAATTTTTATTTATTTATACAAAACTTGGACTCAGCTCACCGACTATTTTAATCATTTTCAGAACTTCTAGCATATATATATATATATATATATAGCAAAACATACAGAAAAATGTCGAAATAACATCATATGTGCAGCATATGACCGTCATTTTAGCATATTTCCTGCATATTGGTCAATTTTGCTATTAGGGGTATGTAGATCGAGAGACATACAAAAATCTGCCACTTGCGAGAAACACGAGACGCAGTAGTAACGGACGATTAATATACGTTACACGAGGAATGAAAGAAAAAAAAGAAAAATGAGAGAAATTAGAGGAAGTTTTGTAATGATCGCTTCTGCGTATTATACACTGAAAAAATAATTTGTTATTTTCAAGTAAATATTTACTTGAATTAAGAAAAGATTTTCTTGAATTAAGTAAAATTTACTAAAAAGAAAGAAACATTTTCTTAATTCAAGTAAATATTTACTTGAAAATAACAAATTTTTTTTGTCAGTGTGCATATATATATATGCATATGTGTGAGCGTATTTAATGTAAAATTTGTGAAAATATAACAAGCGAATTCTTATCTGGATCTTTCCAAATTGCTCTGGGTGTAACTTTTGCCTCAATCATAAATTGAAGATTGTCGAACAAATATAAATTGTGATTTGTTGAAATGCACATCTCGATCTTAAAATAAAAGGTGTAAAAATACATTTGGTTTTTTATTTCGTTATTTTTGTTTTCTTTTTGTTTTGGAATAACTGCGCATAAATCGCGGACTTTATTTATTTTCCCGTTATTTATAATCCGACAGTTTACATCGGGCGAATATAAAAGCAAAGATGTCGATTATTATCGGCACGTGGATTGTTGTGTCAATCGATGAAAGCGAAACAGAAACATGATTCGTGCCATGAGAAAAGGCTTATTTTCGCTGATGAATATTTCTGTGCGATTTGAAAGCAATAACTTTTTTGTCATTATTACGTTTCTTTGTCATTTTGATACCCGTTATGAAGACGTATTTTTAATTACACAATTTCAAAATACAAAATGTTTCGCAGTCATTGTAGAACAATGTGATTTTGTTCGTTTACTTCTTTTGATAAAAGTTAATATTTGTTATACAAGTAAAGGACTAATAAGAAAATATAGTGTATTACGTAACTAGGGTGTAAAGTGTACTTTTACGCTCGAGTTCGGTATCCTATTTTTTGTTTTTTTTTTTGTATTCCGGTGAGTAAATGTAATGGTTAAGAGGGTTCTAAAGTAGAACAGTTACCGACCTAACCTCGAAATACGAAAAATGTAAATTATAAATGATTGAAAGGTGTTTTCAAAATTTGGGCTTTGGGAGGGTGATTTGATATGACATATAAGGTTCCTCAACAAATTCCACTAAAAATAATGAAAAATAAATAATGAAAAATTCAGTGAAAATTTTTGGAAATAAGTTATTTTTCCATACCTACCTTAAAAATAATTTGTTTCCAAAAGTTCTCATTTAATTTTGAATGATCGAGTTCTGCTGGAATTTTTTTGGTGGTTGTATATGTTATGTAGAATCACCCTTCCAGAGCCCGAATTTACAAAAAAAGTTTCAATAATTTGTTATTTATACTTTTATTCTTGCAAAGCTCAGTCGGTAACTGTTCTACTTTAGAACCCTCTTAAAGTACTTTATACGCCTGTAGCATTTTTACAAACGACTTTTTTGTTTTACTCGTGTCATCTTCCAGCGTACATAAAAACTTTAAGCACTAACTTTACGCACACAATTACAAAAAAAATATTATATATGGCTGTATTAACTGCAGAGATGATGACCATGAAAATGGTTGTGTCAACAATACTTTTGCATCATTCCGATTTCGAAGAATTAATTTTCCAATCATTTTTTTGTTTTCTTATTTTGTAGAGTTCGATTGTTTTTATCACTTTTAAAATCCAACGAATCAGTTAGAGTTCTACGGAATTAAAGGTGATAACAAAATTTCGAAATTCACAAAAAAAAAAAAAAAGATGCGTGGAAAAAGGCGATAATCGTTTGATAATAAATTGGCCGTGCCACTAATCTTCGAATCAATTATTTCAAATTCTCTCGTTAATATTGTCTCAAATTTGATTGCGTGTTGTATATCCCGGCTGAAACGAAATCATGTTTTAGAAGAAGTAAATATCTGTCGGCTTTTCCTCTAGTAGAAAATAAGACCAGTTTATCGCCATTTTTTCTGAACACTATATATTTTAACGTAAAGAGGCCAGATTACTTGGGCAGAAACTAGTGTCATTTTCTACTAGAGTCTGGACTTGATACAATATTGATTTTAAATATACATCGATTGCGGTCGATTTAATTCAATTTAAAAGACTATAATTAGATTCAACTCGAATCATACTTAGATAAGATGTAATGAATGCTAATAACGACAATATTGATGGAAATAAATTAAATATGATTAAAGTCAATATCGAAGTGATTATTAACTGTCGATGTTAATGAACTTTCTCTGCACGAACGACACGAATATACTTGCAGTATATTTCTTTAGATAAATATTTCTGTGGATTTATATTGATATTTAAAGATTATTTTTTCATATACATTTATTCCAGAGTCATCTACATTTTAACCAGATAAAATCAATTATTAACATTTATTGCTTAGAAGAAAAAAATTGAAACCATTTTCACCATTTTTTTAAAACGATTCTTGCTCAAATATTCTCCGTTTTAAATTGATCTGATTCACAATAAGTATTAAAAAAGAAACATAACCTATGAATATATGTGTAATTCGAAATATAATTTAAAATCTTAAATATATTTGTCAGTTCGAGCATGTATACTGTATTGAATTCGTTCTTTAAAGTTTCTTCCTTCAGGTAAATCTAATAATTGTTAGGCATTATTACGTCGTCGTGGTGTAAATAAGCAACGAAATGAAATAAATATTGTCTAAACATAAAGACGCTTATATGTCGACCTTGGTAAATGCCCTGTTACATAAACTCAAATCGTTCCCTCGACAATTTTCAATTCTGTGTATATATATATATATATATATGCTCAAGTAATTCTGGAATACAGTAAATATCAAATGCAGCGACATACAATTCCGTAAACAACTCGGAATAATATGCGCTTACAATATTGTTTACTTGATGCCTGATGGGGAGAATCATATGTCTATAAATAAATAAATAAATAATATAGCACCCCCTTACTCTTTCGTACCTATACTGAAAATTGCCATGTGGGATCCCATGTGGGAATTTGACGTAAAATCCCACATAGGAAAATGTTGTTTTTTGAAATTAAAAAATTCTTGGATATTTTTTAGACAATTTGAAACAAGAAAGAAACATGCTTTATTGTGATAGAAATTCCACTTCAAAATTTCCATACGGGAATATCTACAATATATCCAAGAATTTTTTTATTTAAAAAAAAAAAAAAAAAATTTCGTTTGTGGGATTTCACGTCAAATTCTCCCATGGAATCCCATATGGGAATGTTCAGTAGTTCATACCGAAAATAAGAACATTTGTTTGTATACTCAAGTGAACCTACCCTACTGAAAATTCGCATGTGGGATCACCATGTGAAAATTTGACGTGAAATCCCACGTGTGAAAATGTTGCTTTTTGAAATCAAAACAATTCTGAGGTATTTTTTTTTTAGATAATTTTAAAAAAGAAAGAAACAAGTTTTATTGCAATGAAAATCCCATACATTTTCAACAGGAATAAGATTCCACACATAGCGGGGTCATCGGACCGTGCGTTCTGAAATTCCCAAACTTGCTAATTGCAACAATGTCCTTTTATAAATTCTGGAATTCAGTAACCAAAGTATCACTGGACCAGGTAAAAAAGAAAAAATTGCATTTTCTTCTCACACTCCCTTTTGGATTGGATGATCATAACGTACGTCCACTTTCTGTTCATTTAAAAAACCTATTTATTACATTGGACATCCAAAATGAAAAGTCCGGTTTGGACGTAAAATGGACGTGATTTTGTGATACGATCCTTAATAGAAAATATCTGTAATAGCCTTAAACGACAGTCGCGAAGAATTTCCGGCCCACCGTATAACTTTTAAAAAGAAAAAGCAATGACCTCCGTGGCGATAATGAAGAATGTCCCACAGGGGCCCGAGCCATAATTACACCTACTCTATACTGTTTCGCGTTGCAGAAGAGCGTCGTACAATAGAAAGCACACGAAACCTATCAGATTAATCGACGCTGGCATAAATGTTTAATTTCTCGTTATCATATAATGATAAAGATCTTATCACATTTGGGAGTGTGGCTTATTTACGATAATGACGATGACTTAGTAAACGAGGAGGGACAATTAATATATTATACGACCGTGCGTGCCCGTACCTGAAAAAAATTTCGACAGATACCAAAACCAGTACATTAAACTTTCCATAAAGCAATTTAAAGCGCCTCTATGCCAATACGTTTAAAGCCAATCGAGTACTCGGAGCGCTCAGCCACTCGCGACTTGTCATTCGACGGAGACGGTCACGATTCGTATATAATACGTACTCGTATTACATACATATATTAGTATAGTATTGTATATATCAGTTAAGTTCCGCAACTCGAAGCTTTGGCATCAACTTTACACCCAGGTGGTCAGAGTGCGTAAAACGCAACTACGGTTTCCACGACGGAGGCATCTTCGTCGGGCATTTCGCCCAGAACAGTGCATCGTTCGATATGTGGCGAATTGAAGTTAAAAGAATCCTTCCTTGACAGTCGTTACCAAAATTCTATTGCGTTCCGATTTTCGGGCCGACGTTACAAGAACAGAAAAAAGAATCGATTCTTCGTTACAAGCATCTTGAAGTGCCTACGAGTGAATAACACATAAGTGAATTGAAAAAGTAATTTTCTCAGCAAGTATTTCGAAAAAAAGTGTCCTCTATTTTCATCATTTCACGCACCAGAAAAAACCCACGAGATATTGACCACGAGGTTTACGCAAAGGAGTCGCGGACGTAACGCAATAAAATTAAGCCAATAATGGACATTGAGCAATCATTTTTCTATTTTTCTTTTTTTTTTTCGTTTAATTATTTTATTGGCTCAATTTCTGCATGCCTCGATTCCCGCGTAAATTCGCGGTTGTTAAATAAGACCGGGGACACTTTGGGAACACGAGAGTTTTGCACGATCGTTCCTAAATATCCCGCACGAAGGGAAAAAAATTCAATCGTTGCATTTTTTCCGTTTTATCACGTAAACTTTGGCATGGTTATTGAACTTGCCTATATTTATCCTGGTAGATAATAAGACCAGTTTTTGCCCAATTTTTCTGGCCTCCGTGTTAAGTCCAGAAAAAATGGCCATAAACTGGTCTTATTTTCTACCAGGGGTATATTAATTGGATATTGTGTGGTAATTTGCTATCTGTAAATTTGTAAAACTGCGTAATGAAATTTTATCAAATTCTACAGTCATTTTGCTTCGTTACAGTTACGATACTTTTTTCTTTGATTTTTTTTTTAATCGACTTTTTAGAATCGCTAATTAGTTTACATGTTTTCTTTTCTTATTGAGGCCATCTTATTAACAATACGATACGCACATATATATATAATGACCTTTTTTAATATTTGTATCGTTATTATTGAAAAATAGAATATACGTGACCTCTCATTTTTTCACATTATTTCCAAATTATGAAAATCTCCAGAAATAGCATTTCATTCTTTGGAATTTTTGAATCGATATATTTAGACATTTTTACGACCATTAGTGCCGTTTTTTTTTAACTGTTGTGTGATAATTCTATATTGATGTCATTATATATCGACACATATAATTATAGTCAATATTTACAACATTAATTATAACTAGAATTATCCAAACTTTTTTAAACGTCATTTACAAATTACAAGAACTTTTTAAAAAATGGTTTCTTTCAGAATGGAAATAATTATATTACTCTATTGCGTTTTTGAAAAAGTATGAAAAATGCAATTATATGCAATAACAATCGTATTATATATAATAAAAATATGTTTCGCTCACAATTGTACCTGTTTTTCATTGAAAAACTCAGACAAGAGTTTTTTTACTTAGCAGTTTTAAAATAATCGTAAACACGTCACATTATATATATAATTATCACATATTGGATATTGATTTTTCAATATATATTCGTACATTATCATTAAACATCAGTAGCAGATGATCATAATTTTTTAACATTATTTTCATGTTACGAAAATCATTTAAAATAATTTTTTTTTTTTTTTTTAATTTTCAGAATTGATAATATTTATTGTCATATATTAATTATCAAAATTATCAAAAATTATCATATATTAATGATCAAAAACAAAAAAACAAAATTTTTTTGTTCAACACGTGTACAAAATTTTTGTCTGCCATGCCTTCAATTAGAATTTAAAAGAGATGATCAATTAAACTGACATTTTTTAAGATGATTTTCGCATTTTTTCAGAATGAAGGGCGGCACAGGATCTGATGACATGATTGGTCGAGGTCCCGATGGAGGATACGTGAATCATGGCCTGTATGATTCTAACCATAGTATCGATTTCACTCATACGAATGGCTCGAATCTCTCTCCAAACTCACTTCCCCTGTCGCAGGGCGCATCCGAATTTGTCTGTAAGTTTCAAAAATATATGCTTACATTTATTTCTCTAATGTTCTATTTTTTTAAAATCAGTTACGGTTATTTAATAACGAGGAGAAATTTCGCCTTTATCCAAACTCGAACCGGCAATATCGAAATGTTTTTTCCACATTACATATACGTATTCATTGGGACGAGTATCTTATCTGCTTGTGACGTATAAGGATATTATCTGGTTTTATCAGGAAAACGTCAATTTCGTACACTTTCATGATTGATTCTGCTTAAATGAAATTAAAATTCATGCCATTAATGGCGGTGAAAAAATTTTCGCTTTTTCATTTCAATTCAATACATTTGAATGTTTCCTTAATTGATTGGTCGTATCAATAAAAGCAATGATTTTTAATAAATGTTCGATATAGATTTCAAACAATTTTTTACGTCGATTAAAAAAAAAAAGAAGACAAACTGGTGGATGACACAATAAATGCAGTTAAAAAATGGTTCTGCAATTAAACCGGATACTTTTTGCGATTATGAATTAATTAAAAAAAAAAGTCTCATTTGAAATGAAGAAATGTATCTTTTGTAATTGTGCGCGTAAAATTAGTGCGTAAAGTATTTTAGACGCCTGTTTTCAGTGCGTAAAGTCAACTTTTATGCACGCTGGAAGATGGCATGCGTAAAGTGAAAAAGTCGTGTGTACATAACTCGTAAACTTCACTTTAAGCACTAATACAAGGCATCTAAATTATTTTAAACATTATCTTTACTCATCCGAACAAATAAAAAAATAGGATACCTAACTCGTGCGTAAAAGTACACTATACATCCTCGTTAGGTAATATACTACTAGTTCGTGAATGAGAAATGTTAATCAACGTCTTAGAAGACATTTCAGACGATAGAATTTTGTCGAAATAGAAAAAAGAAACGGAAATTTGAAGAAGAAACGTTAAACTCAAATTTCTAAAGAAAAACTACACCTAAAATTATAGCTCCAGCATAGTCCAAGTGTCTTACCTTCATTAAAAAGTACTTCTGAAATTAGTTGGAAATATGATGTAGAAATTATGCATATTCATAAACGAATCGATACTTTAAAAAAAATAATAATAATTAAAACAGAAATGTGCGGTTTTAACTAATATCTAGGTAATGAATAATAAAACAGTTTTTGTCATCCATTACCCATTACGATGGAATTTGTTTCAATTTATTCAATGCATTTAAAAAACATAACTCTTTATAAAGCCATCAAAGATAAAAAAAAATTGTATTTATAATTGAAAAAAACCAGTGTAGGTTTTCCAGTCCAATTTTTCATTGAGGATTTCAGATTTCGTCAGCTTAACTGTTTATGCAAATTCTATTTTTTTTTTCACGATTACAAATTTTAATTTCATTTTTTCTGAATCAACTATTGGATTGTGATTTTTTAAAATCAGTATCGCTGAAATGTTGTCGATGATGAAATAATCGGCAGACTTGCATCTTACAGTACTAAATATTCATCGCTCATATTTCGTTTTTCTTTTGCTAGTTAAATATATGTGACACCATTGAGTTATAAATGCAAGCAACTTTTGTACAGGTCATGTGAACGATGGGAATTTCAATTTCGAAATACGTATCCGTTTTAATGATCACAAGTCCAGTTTATAATTTGATCATTTTGACAGTATTTTGTGATTTTCATTTTGCTACAATTTTTTCAAATTGTACAAAAACGTACATGTACCTATATCTTCGAACAATAATCAAATTGTCAGTCGTCAATGAATTAATCTTTGATTAGATTTGTATATTCGTTTATCTTAAGAAGAATGAGATGAAAAAATTAATGCTTCGTCACTTGACACCAATGGCTGCATTCCAATGACATTGTGTGAAATTCTATACGTTATGTGGATAAATCGGATTAGGAGTTAATTGCTCGTATCTCATTGGAGTCAGCAACTTAAGTTTGTTACAGTTTACACAATTCACTCCTTTACAATAAAATATAGAATTCTTAAAATGAAAACTACAAATAAAAGCAAAAAATTATTAGTACATTTTTCGAACAATTGATTAAAACATCAAAACTTGAATTAACAAGAATTCAGAAGTATTCGTTCTAGAAGAAATGAATCCATTTTTAATCATTTTTAATCCTTTTTAATCCAAGTTTTCACCTAATTAATCTGTTGTTTTTTTTTTTGTATATGTAAAAGCGGTAATAAATAATTTAGAAAATGTTGAAATCAGTTATGAAATCAGTTATTATAAAACGGTTTGACTACTTTAATTGATATATGTATACATTTTGGAAAAAAAGTCTACTTAAGAAACTTTATTGAAATATTTTGGTAGCAATGAAAAGCAAACCAATAGAATTAACTCATTAATAAGGTCCAAATAAACTAATTTTGACGTTGAATCTCATTGTTTACTGCATTTGCAAATATGGTCATATCATAATTTTTGATGTGTTTAAGGTCGCTGAGAAAATTCAGAAAAAAGTAACCTAACATTTCTTTTTCAAGAAAACAGATAATTAAACAAATTTGTTATATTTACGAAAGATTTCCGAAAGATTTACGCGATCTTTCGGAAAAATGATCCCGATATCCAAGGAAAATTACTAGAAACATTTTTTTTCAAAATGGCGGTTTCAAAATGGCGATTAAAATGATCTTTTTTTCTCAATTTATAAATTTTGATCTTTGCAAATTTTCTCTCATGTTTTTGAATCATTTTCGGAGGGTATTGCATACAATAAACAATGAAGTAAACAAGTAAATATGAAGACAAGTTTCCAACTATTTCAAACTTATATTAAATTTTAAATTCATCTCGAAATTATTTACCAAGATACAAAAGTAATTGTCTATTTACACAACAAATTTTGAAACACGAAATTTTGTCTATTTACACAACAACGCATTTTCTCACTTCATCTTTCATTACAAAGAATGCTCGGAATTTGACAGGTTATACGTATTAATAAAGTACTTTCGGAAAATATGTAATTAAATATGTTTACAATGTATATTAACACAATAACCTTGTTTATTCGCCACGTGAAAACGAGCGCAAACGAAATTAATTAAGCTATCGTCAATTAATTAAATATGTATATATATAGTATTTGATGTATATCAGTCAAACTCTATTAATCAACTCGAATAAACGAATTAGCAAATAATAAAGATAACTCTCTTTCAACGTGAGCACATTAAAAACCTTATCTTATCTCTGATCATTGTACTTGACAATTTAGCATCCGTCTGAGGGGAACATTGCAAAACTCTCAGCTCAAATGCTCACGTGCCACATACAGTACAAATATTGAACGTTAGATCAGGCTGTTGCGGTAGGTTCGAAATTGCGATTAGTATACAGAACTTCTGTACACTTTCAAATTATTCTGATGTTTTTTCCTCGAAATTTATACCTAATTATACTTTCACATTCCGTATGTGTACGCGAAATGTTTCATTGAGTCGCAGAGCTTGATTCGCAGAACTAAGCGAATTAACTTAGAACTGCTTAATTTTGTATTATATGTATAAAAATAATACATTGCTTAACGAGTGGGTAAAACAGGAATTTTATGTCGAAATCTGAATTATGAAAACCTTATTGTTGCATTGCTGATTTTTTTCATCTGGTTTTGCTGAAAATTTTTCTTATTACGTATATAAGCACGAAGCCGACGTTTTCAAAACACAGTTTGGAAACATCTTTTTTAAGGTTAAAAATTACTTAGAAGCCTCTTAAGATGTCTTTAGGCCTGAGCACAACAAAGAAGCGAACAGTGCTTCGTTGTGCCCTTAGTTGCTTGCGAGTAATACATCGCTTTTGCGCGCCCTCTATCAAGGAGCGCAGAGACTAAAAAAAAAAAGAAATGAAAAAAATGTGACATTTCCTTTCTTTCATGAATTTATACACTCGTAATAATTCTGGCTGCGTATTTTTACCGACTTTTTACACTTTCCTGTTGAACTTTTAAAATTATTTGATTAAAAAAACTTTGAAGAAGCATTTATTTACATACTTTATATACTCTCTTGCATAATTAACAACGTCTGACAAATTATATCACGTAAATGAAACTAGGGGCTTCGCCCCTGCGGCCTTCGGCCGCCAACCCCCGAGTAACCCGATCCGATCAAATTCAAAGTAATCAAATGAGCCTTTTATATCGTGAGATAACACTGCAAATGCTCATATGATTTGCGTTTTAG
>JAPYZR010009284.1:0-10617 GCA_030522945.1 Trichopria nigra | reverse complement strand
TGCGAATACCGACACTCGGCATTAATTTCTCGACCTACGAAAAAGATTTGACGATAAAAGGATCAAGGGACCATTGGCCAACCCCAAATACGTTTGAGCCCCACGTGAATCCTCTCCCACGTGGTTGATGGCATCATTTTCCCATTACTTACAATTTTCCCCAACAGAATGCAGTAAGAAACAAAAAATCTTTTCAGATTTTCTTGGTCCAATTTAAGAACTTTATCGGAGGACGCATTGTATTCATATCTACAATATCGCAGCAAATATACTTTGTCCTGTTTGTTGCGGATGTTTACACGTCGCACGCGTCAACCCACATTCTTCTTCCAACTCTTATATATATATATCGAACGACAACAGTATAGGCTCGTGGACTGGGTGAACTGGGCGATTGGGTGGTCAAGGGGGGGGGGGGGTACTTTCGCTGCACCGGAAGGCCGAAGCAGAAGGGGTTTGTTCCTCTCCGAGGCCGAAACGGGGGATGAAATGCGCCGACGATACGCTGCGGCGAAGCCGCGTTTTCCCCGCAGTCGCAGCATCTATTTCTCTTGGGGGGTAGTTCCGTCTCTCTCTCTCGCACCTACGTATAGGAGCTTTTCTGCGCCTATATACGGTCCAGTAGAAGCCCATCGCGTGTGCTGGATACTAGTCGGTTGGTCGGGTTCGTGCACGCGACTCGTCGAGTTTTCCGGATTACATTGTCGTGTTAAAAAAATTAAAAAAAAAAAAAAAAAAAAAACAATAGAAAAAAAAGTCCTGCATCGGGCACTGCGGTAATGCGACGCGACTTCCGGTTCTGAGCGGCCGCATTGTTTATGCGAGTTTCCTATATATATGTTTCATCATTGACGTCTCCGCGTCGAGAGACTCACCGGTGTTTCGGTTATTGTTTTGTAGTCGCGTCGCGTTGTGTGGTAAAACCTGAGCGAGTTGTTAGTATTCTCATTACTTTTATCATATTTTTTTGTAATTTCTCCTTCCTTTTTACGTATAAGACAAATAATGTTTTGTAAATTAACACGTATATAACGTAAGTAATTGCTAGAAACGTTTGTTATTCAATGTCATTTTTTTTTATTTGTAAACGACGATGTAATGTCTGATGTCATCATTTCCTACATTTCGCGACTAATGATGAATATTACAGGAATAAAAGTAAGCGATGTTTGTAATCCATAATAGTATAATAATTCCAGTGTCATTGCTCTTATCAATAACAGCTGTATTGGTTAGAAGTTTTACTATCATCGGCAGCTGCGAATAGTCGACGAGTCGATGAATAGAAAGCAATATTTATTGATAATCCTCGCGGATCAGTTCCAAATAACAACATAACGAAAACAGCAACATTTAACGTGAAACGAGTCATTAAACGAACTAAGAATACTTGTCTTTGAAACTGTAGGATTCACCAATCAATATTACTGGAATATCATGGAAAGAATTATTCCGAACAAGGGACATTCACACTCAATATAAACGTATTTGTCAATTGGAATCATTAGTTAGGTGGTATTTTGATGCGTTAAATTGTAAGTGAAAGAATTATTTTCACTTGTTACCATTTACTCTTACTATTATGTTACTCAATAATAGCAGTTACTGATGAGCGAAGTATTACCCTTTAATTGATGATATTTGTCCTGCTAATGAAAAATGTTAAATGGTGAATATTAAACGAAAATAAGGAATGTGCGAAAGGTAATATTCTGACCCGCCATTGTTTCATATCAAAATCAGAGGCCGCTATTGTCGAATAGTATAAAAGTATGCGAATGTCGTAAAAAATACTTCCTTTATAATCGCTTACTTTAATATTGCTGGATTCATATTCTCTGAATCATTATTAGTAATGAATATTACGGAAATAATCTATTGTCGGTGATTCTCAAATTTATGAAATCTACTGCTGGGAAATAATAAGTCATGATTATTTTGAGTGACCATGCCTCTACTTTAATTTCTGTAATATTTCCAAGATTTATATACAAGTTATTAAGTTCCGAATATTACATTAATAACGAAATAACGAATAATCCAATTTCAGTATGACATTCAATAAATAATAATTAACCACTGAGAATTATTCATTTCTTTTCATTAAGGGTGATATATATTTTTTTTTATTTAAATCTATTAATGAATATTACACTTATATTATAAGAAATACACCGACAATCAAACAAACGATTCGTCTTTTGATAATATTTCAGTACTTATTCATTAGAATTATTAATGGCAATCGTGGTTTCCGAATTTTCCCAACTAATCAAGAATATTACACAAATATAAATAAATATTTACTTTCGAGTTGTACCATTAAATTTCTGAAACTTTGTCTTATTTGTGTACCATTTTATTTTTCTAGCGTAATATTCAATACTTATACTAACAGTTTTCCCGGTATTGTAGGAACTATTAATCAATATTACACGAATAACATGAAAATATTACTTTGGAAGGTATCATGCTATGAATGAAATTTCGAAAGGATTGCTCGTGGATATATGATTATTCGTTCAGTTTACAACTGTATTATTGAATATTACAAAAATAATCCGATTAAAACTGGTAAACATTATTCTAAAGGAATATAATGGAAAATATGAAAAAGATAAAAAAGCTAAAAAAGCTAAAAGCAAGTTAAGCGTAAGCTTACGCTTTTCATAAAAAAGCTTCAGTATATAAAGGGAAATCAACATGCGTTTATCACTTTCGAGAAAAGCGACATCTGCATCAGTTATCCAACTTAAAACAATTAATAAAAAAAGGTTTTCCATATTCATTTAATAATTTATCCAAGTATTTTGGATTTTGACAAAGCTTAGCAAATATTTAAACAATATTTGTCGTTTGTAAATTACGGTAATAAATCGTTCATTCAAAACTCCTTTGTGAATGTTTTCCTTCTAGTTCACCGAGTAACTCGTTTCGTATTTGGGTGAGGGGATTGAAGTAAAAAAAGTTGAAACGATCGAGCATATTAACAAAATAATCGAATAAAGCAAAATGACCACAATATATTTGAATTTTCATAATAATTTTTTATGGTTAAGTAAAATAAACCGCAACTATATAGTACAGCTTGAATGGAATTTTGTTTTTTTTCTTTGTGAACATACTGAATTTATTGGAGTGAGGTTAAGACACTTTTCTATCAAGAAAATAAATTCATTTACGTTACTAATTCCGAAATTAAGGGGGTTCTAAAGTAGAACAGACCTAACCTCAAAAAAAGAAAATCGTACATTAAAAATAATTAAAACGATTTTTTCAAAATTCGGGCTTTGGAAGGAAATGATCCTGCACACCATCTACGGCAACATTGGTTCAAAATTAAAGAAGGATTTTCCGAAATAAATTATTTTCTCTTACCAGCAACAAATTTATTTCGGATAATTCTCGCTCAATTCTGAACAAATGTCAGTGGTATTTTTTCGAGGATTGTATGTAGAATCAACCTTCCAAAGCCCAAAATTTGAAAAAACGTTTCAATCACTTTTTATTTATACTTTTCTTGTTTGAAAGCGGTCGGTAACTTTAGAAACACCTTAAGGAGGTTGAGGCGGCTCTGTCGATAACGTCAATTCCTAACCTAACCTAAAATATTCAAATGAAACAGAAACTATATGGATACAGTTTCAGTTCCGACATTATTTTAGGGCTCTTTTGCGCGTTTTTTATGAATGTACGTCAAATTTCAGCGAAATCAGTTTACAAGTGGCCGAAAATTTCCAAGAATAAAAATGCGGGCTGTCCCTAATAGCATAATTGACTAATATGTAGGAAATATGCTGAAATGACGGTCATATGCTGCAAATATGCTGTTAATTCGGCATGTTTCTGCATATTTTGCTATATGGGGTATACAAAAGTGTGATTTAAATTTTATTCTCCCCCAATTTTATACTGATTTCCCTGATAATTGATGTACATTCATAAAAAAAATTTTAATTTGAATATTTCAGGTTAGGGAAGGACGTTATCGACCGAGCCGATTAAAGGTACGTTTTTAGAATTTCCATGAATGATAAAAGAGAATAAAGAAGACTTTTAAAGATCTAAAACAGACTTTTTTGAAAAGTACGAGTTTTATGCATTAAAAATATATATAAGTAAAAATCCTTGGCACGTGTATTGTTAAAATTAGAATAGGTATTACTTTGTCAGTCCAGGGTCCCGAATAATACCTTTTTTCAAGGGAAGTCTTATTAAGAGACATATTTTACAGGCTTTTTTTATTATTTCACGTTATGACAGAGCACAATATAAGTTCAACTTTCAAGCCGAGTCTCAACGAAATTAATTAGTCTTGAACTTTTGCTCTTAATAAGCCTTTTCTTTTTTTTTTTTTTTAGAGAAATTCATTACGAAAAAGTATGATTTCAATTTTGAAGTAGTGACGTTTGGATTCTTTAATATGTATTCGTACACATGAATCGTTATTATTGTCATTGTTTATGACAACATTAAACATATCGAATATATATAATGTACCAAGTATAATTGATATAACAGGCTACAGAAGTAATTAATTCATTTTCTGAAACGCGACGTAATCCTTTAAGTTTGTGATACCACAGTATATGGGATTTGCTGAATAGATTACCTTGTTTAAATCCCATTTTACGAAAAGCGATTTTATTCGTTTGATTGAGTTTGCAATATACCGAGGCAGATTGCAAGCTTTTATTCGAGTAGTGTGCAATTTATCTACTTCAATTGACTTTTGAAAATTAATAATGAAACTTTCCAGACTTCTCGTGAATTCCATACTTATAATCCCGTGGAATACAGTTGTAGCATGTAATTAGACGGAGGTAGTTTGTTTTTCTTGTTTTTTTTTTTTTTTTTTTATCTATTCGTTGCTCGATGTGAAATAGAAATTTGTAATCTTTATTAAAATAATGCGATATAATAGTCATAAGTTTATTAAATTATAGTTTTCCTTCTTTAAAAACCAGATTTTCAGTTTGTCTTACAAATTATGAGCATTGAAGAAACTAATTGATTTAATGATAGATCACAAAAAATTGTTTTGGTGACGTTAATCGACTTCATTCATCGTCAATGTATGTAATAACAAAGTAACCAAATATTGATACTTATATAATAATAAAAGTGTAAAATCCATATGTAATAAAATATAAAAACAGTGCCTTGATTACAAACACTATAAAACTACATATACTTAAAATGATTACGTCTTAAAATCGCCAATGTCTAGTGCATAAGTCTGTCCTTATTAAGATGATCTGTTTACATTGTAATGTAACAACTATACACGTTACACTTTCAGTCAATTTTCTTGCTTAATTCAAGATTTAAGTCACATTTCTTGGCTAAATTCAAGTATTTCTTTTTCCAGTAACGAATATTTATATTAAAAATATTTTTCACGACAATAAAGTACAATCTGTCCCTAATAGAAATTAGCTTAATAACTGGCTAGCGCCACAATTATACGAAGGATAAATACAACAAAAAATGGTACAAAAGTTATGTTTGGATAATTTATTTATCTGGTATTTACAATTAGAAAATATTCGATAAACGAGAAAAAGGACAATTAATATATAGATAAGGAGAAATAAGTAAATGATGAAAGAAAGAATTTAATACAATATGCTTTCCTCAAATGCACGAAGCGAAGAATGTACCATTCAAAAGGACGTATGTGAAATGTATTTTTAGTAATCACCTATTTAAATTTTAATCTAAATATTATTTACTAATAATTAGTAAAATAAACATAATGAAAAATATGCAATTTCATAATGATATAGGTTTGTTTTTGTTTATTATTTCGCTCTAATTATTTGTTTTGATTTAAGATTAAGGTGTTTATCAAAATATGTTCACTGTAAAAACTGGAAACATGAAAATAACACAAAGAATGACCCAACATTTCAATTGATTTCAAAGACTAATTTGATACGCTAGTGAACTATAAATAAAATAATAGAAATTATTTTTGAAAAGTGCTAGAACTTTCGTTTGAACAACTTTACATTTTGGAAAAACAATATTTTGTAGTTTTTAGTTTTGTTTACATTTTTCAAACAATTAATACTACGGATTGAAAAATGATATTTTTCATACCTAGGTAGTTCCACAATATAATATTGTAAATAAGATTTTCAATGGTTGCCTCAGGTTGATAATTATATGTTTTAATATCGTCCTGTTGAAAAATCGACGTCGCCAAAGATTTTGAAAATCTTTTTACTTCTGTGACTCGAAAAAAAACTCATAAAAACGTTATATTATCTATCGTCCTTTTTCATCACAGTGAAACAGGATTCTTTCTTGAATAAATCATCTTTTTTTATCAATATTTTGATTTCTTCATTATCAAAATAATTTGTTTCGTACATGCCAAACTATTCGGAAAGTATATTATTCAATATTAACAGATAATGAATTAGAAAATACTTGCCGATATATAAGCCACGAGTACTACAATATCACTCTAGTGAAGTGTCCCTTTTCGTAGCCTTGGATGAATACCAAGTTTTTATTGGCTATTTATTTCAGATTTTTAAGAAAAAAATACGAAATTCGTAATATTACGAAACAATAATCTATTGGTTAAAAATAGAATAATAATGGCTGATCTTATGTTTGATTGAATTCATATATATATACACGTTGTACATTCAATTATTCATTTCATTGTGTTAAAAAAAAGTATCCAAACATTGAAAATGCAAATTGTCAAAATATTGTAGTAGTGTGACTATTGAGATCAACTACATAGATGAACGATAAAATAAAGATAAAATTTTAATTATAACTGCAAATATTCCATATATAATTTGTATAAAAAAACTATAACAGTTTTTAAAATACATTATTCATTAATTGCGGATGCAAACATGTTTTGAAAGTATAAATTAATTGACCAGAAAGTTATATATTTGAAATCAGCTCTAAATTAAGCTTTTTAACTGATACTGAGCTCATTTGAGCTAAAGTCTCCAAGGAATTCGAAATTTCATGGTATATAATTTTAAAATGTATTCCAACAGAGATATTATGTTTTAATTGACATATTTTAGGTTCTTGCGATTTTTCGACGAAAATGGTCAATGTTCTAAATGAATGAAGTCGACCAGAAATCGATTCTTTTTACTCTATCTATAGGCTCATTGCACTTGAAAAATATTCAAGAAAAGATATCATCTCACTCTGTGGATTTTTAGACTGTCTGGAATACAAAAACGTCATGTATAGAAAAACGTCAAAGTACAAAAAAAAAAAAAAAAAAAAAAAACTTACAAAATATATATTGAAATTTATTATATTTTTTTTTCGTTAATTATTTTTAGTCATTATTGTCCCCTGGTATTTTAGCTAATTCTTAGACAAGTCAGATATTTACCATGTTAAAAGCATAGGAGAAATGGATAGTGTAAGAAAAAAATGGACAAATTTCTACTAGGGTCGTTTATCAAAATTTTAATATTTATAATTTTGTTTGAAATCGTTTATTTTTTTTTAATTGTTTATATAAAACCGATGAAATATTCAATAATTAAATGTTACATTTTGTTAATTCAGTTTCTCTTTTTTCCCTGAACTTTGACGGTGATTTATGTACATTCTGTAAGTTTTACAATACTACCTTCATTTTGTCATTTTTATCAAATTTTGCCTCTTATCAAATTTTCTCATAATATCGGTACAAATTTCAGGAAATTAAAAAAGCTCCTGATAATATTCATAATAACATTATTGATAAAAATTTTCATCGGTCGTCAATTTCACATTTTCCCTCTCGACTGTGTTTTCCTGTATATTCGTGTAATATTCATTCTGAAAATGATGCGAGATATACCACGTCACAAATACATACGTATACCAGAAAAATTCAACTATTTCCTGATTTAACGTTGAATTCAATCGAATATAAGTAGATGTAGATTCGATAGTGCCAATCTTCTTAACGAGAATTCATTTTGATGTTTTCAGATCGGTTCACAAAAAAATCGTACCTGATTTCTTTTATAAAGCATAGATATAGTAAGGCTGCATCCGAATAATTTTATCGAATTTGATTTGTCTGTTGAATTTGATCCACTTATTTGGATGCGATCGTTTTATACTTTTGATTTCCCGTTAAATTTCAAAATAACGACTCAAAATTCGTATCAGAATATTAACTATAGAAATGTATCGAATTTGATTCGTTAAGATCATGCTTCAATGCTTACATCGGAACATCGGAGAAGTTCCAAATCATTTGTCAGTATATAAGAAATACCAGCAGTCTCGTGTATTTGCAGGATCTAGAAATAGGACCAAACAATATGGACTGTCCAGTAATTAAGGAAATCTCGTGATACAATTTTCAATTCCAGTCCAACGGCGAACTTTTGCAAACTTTAGCAATATCAATATAATTACACGTCGCAACGTTTCATCGATATTCCTATAAGCCATATGAATACAGTCCTTGTTCGGAAGAGTAGGGTGTACATCGATACATCAAAATCCATCATTTTAATGTACACGATGGCCATTGTATGTTTCAGATCGCAAAGGTCCGTTCCGCGTTTCGCGCGCACACGTGTCTACTCTCACCAAGCCGATGTGCGCCGACGGCTATTTTTGTACTAATTAAGCGAGCGAAAATTCGCGAACGTCTAAGGAGACATATAGTCTAATTGGAGACGAGCCGGAAAAGCCGACCGAGCCTTAATTATTTCATTTCCCAGACCCAAATAACGGAAATACCGAGCAAACTCAGTTCAACATTTCCTTTTAAAAACAATGCCACGTCGATTCGTATCAACGACAAGATAATCGCGCCTGAGAGGATCATCATCCGAGGATCGATTCTTAATACCGATCAGTGACCAAGCTCCACGATAATTCCTGGGACTATTCTCCTCTTCTATGACAAACTACTGCAATACGTGACGAAGATTTCGGCGATGACGAGTGACCAGAAGATGAAGCCAGGCAGTCTTCAAAATCAGAACTACGCCTATCTGCCGTGTCCGCTTCATGATTCTGGTATGTATGTGTGTCCATTTCGATATAATGTTTTTGAATTGACGATTGGACTCTTTGACATGATGGTCCCTTTGGAGATTTATTCAATGTAGTTAATGGAGATTTGGTTATTTTGGAAATGAAAAAAGAACTGATCAAAAGAATGAAAACAAACCAGGTGCTAAATGAGGCGTGCTTAGAATGAGTTTATCATTTCCTGAATTTTTCGAAAGTCTTTATTTTTTTATATTCATCAAAATTCAGTATGACGTAGCTTTCATTTTTATTTTGACGCCAAGATGACGGGTTGACGCATATCTAGCATGTCTTACTATTATTATTATTATTTCGGATTTATGCCTTACATACTTCAGTTCCAGAGCTTACTTCAAAATATTCCTGAAAGACATTTTAAAACGTTCAAGTATAAAGTACGATGGTATGTTTGTCGTGACAGCCGTTTAAATTTGGGGTAAACATATGGGATAAACGTGGTGTATTTAACGTTGAAAAGGCAAGTGAAAATAACGCGTCGATGTCCGGATAAAAAACGTTTTGATGTACCATTTTTATACCTGTTCTAAACGCTTCCCAATAAAAATACCGATCATTTAATAAACGTTTAAATTTGGTCTAAACCTATGGGATAAATGTGGTGTATTTAACGTTGAAAAGGCAAGTGAAAATAACGCGTCGAAGTCCGGTTAAAAAACGTTTTGATATACCATTTTCCATTTTACGTGTAATAAACGTTTACAAAATATCCAACAAAATTGTAATCTTTTACGAAACGTTTGGGGATAAACGTGTAGGCTTAAATGAGGTGTCGTTCGGGTAACAAAATTTTGATATTCCATTTTTATACGTGTTTTCAACGGATTTCACGGCAATTGTGAATATATACGTATATAAAACGTACATTTTACGTATAACCTAATGAAGTATTAGTACATTCTCAACATGCGTATTTCTAGGTAGAATATTATACTTCCTGTATATTTTACACCTATACTGCCAATCTCGTATAGGCAGCGCGGTCATAATCACATCTTGTATATACTTTCGTTTAGTAAACGGATAATAAACGTTTAAAATACTGACAGATGAAATAAAGAATATGATCAAAGTTGTTTTTAACGTCTTGGTAAGCAAATATATATAAACCGAAATGGGCACATGTTTTACGTCTGATTTTACACTTTCATAAAACGTACTTTAAACGTATGTACCTTTATAGTATTTCATAAGCGATTTTTGAACGTTTAAAATACGTTTCGTATTATATTCACGTATTGTGAACGTATTTGATAAATGTATATTAAACGATAGTTCAATAAACGCGTTACTAACAAACGTTTATATCATATACACCTAATACCATTTTTAAACCAAACATACGTTTAATAAACGTATATTAAACGATAGATGTTATACTGGGAGATCAATTGCAAAATGAAACTAGGGGCTTCGCCCCTGCGGCCTCCGGCCGCCAACCCCACCAAGGGGCTCCGCCCTCTGGACCCCCGGCTCGCTTCGCTCGCAAGATTGTCTTGATTCGGCCCTTCGGGCCTCAATAATTCAATATACTTCGCCTACGGCCGCAGCCGCTCAGTC